>JAFIDM010101640.1:0-14994 GCA_023159025.1 Thereuonema tuberculata | reverse complement strand
GATAATTGATTCAGAAAGGTAATTTATTTATCCATGTGCTGTTCTTTATCCTTTCTTGTTTTGATTTTATTCATATATTCACAGCACGTTTAACCCGTTTTATTTGGGTTAATACTATAGTGACTTTCATAATTTTTTGCAGAAGAAGGGATAGTGGGAGCAACTTAATTTTTTTTTCTAAATGTTACCCTAAGAATAATAGTATTTCATAAAACATTTCTTGCTGTTACCACCTATCCCTTTTGAGCTAAGCACCTTTGTCTTACACCTATTTTCCCATTGACACTAACGCGAAATGAGCGTAAATTAGGCTTAAGAGCATGTTTTGGAAAACTTATAACTTCTTTAATTTTTTTACCTATGCAAAAAAAAAAAAAAATACGGGTCTCATAAATTTGTTTCTAGAACTTGGAAAAAAATCAAAATCAAATTCTGAGATATGATAAAAAATGACTGGTTGATTTGATATGGAATGACCCATTATATAAATACAGTACCGTATAGTATAATTCTTTGTAAATTTTAATAAGTACAAAAATATCAGTTTATAAGATTATAATTTTTTTAATTTAGTTGAACCAACTAAAACAAATGGAATCAGAAACAAATTATTTTTTAATAAATTTAATTTGGAATAAAGTTGTATACATGCAAACTACTAATGTACAACTGACCTTACTTAAAATACTCCACAATACAGGATTGTTGCGATTTTTGTTTCATCGTTTGTACAATGTTTTCTAAGTTTTGTAGTTTCTAAAAATGTTCCTCATTTGGCTATTTGTAGAGCTTTTTCTTACAGCACCAAGCACGATACAGGCAAATTATGTGCTCTAGCAAATTTTATCCATTCGAAAAGGTCTTCTACTTTCTTATATGGTGATATACCCTTCCTTTTTCTCTATCCATTAAATGTTTCTGCATCGGTATACGAGGACCGGATATTGTTGAGAGTCATTCATGGTATCCCACGCTCTTTGGCAAAACATGCTTTCAATACATTAGATTTTTCCAAATCTTCAAAGATTTTCTTTTACTCTGATAGAAACAACGTTTTTCTTTTTGTCGACATCATAACACAAGCACAAAAACGGTTGGAATGAGATCCTTTCCTTCGACTTCCTGGTGAACAAACGGACACGTGATTAAAATGGACACGTGACGCGATGGGGGGTGGGGGGAGAAATAGCCAGAATTTGAGGGGATGAAATGCTTTGTGAAAAAGCTCTCCCTACGTCAGTAGGAGAAATGACGCCGGTAAAAGCTCGTATTCAAGGAAAAATTCTTGGAATTGATTCAGTGTGCCACTGCAATCACAGACAGAAGTGATCTTATATGAGATTACGGTATTTAAGACCTTACTATATATCCGATAGAATTACTATTCAATGAGACGGGATTTTAGAAAAGTGACTTATATGCGTGGTGACCTTAGATCGAGGTGCAACTGTATAAGGAAACTGAATTTCGAAAAAAATTGCTTTCGAAGAAAATCAGGCAGGTTCGTGGGTATGTATATTATTATTAGATTTTCTTTTTAATATATATTAAAAAAAAGTTAATTTCGAATTTAAGAGCATTACTTAATTGACCTTCATTATAATCTTTTAAACTGTGAAAGTAGTTGGGCACCAAGGACGGCTTGATGAAGACTGAAGGAGAAAAAACGAATTTTTCGTTTCTTATTTGGTTTAATGTTTTTCATTCACGGGAAAATAAATCAAAGAAAGTAAGAAAGAAAAATTGTAACAAAGAAGAATTAACACTCGATTGTTTGAATGTGCCTATAAATATACGATTCTATGATTCTTCAGTATTTTTTTAGATTTGTTTCTTCTTTGTAACAATTTTTCTTTCTTAGTTACGTTGATTTATATCTCCTTGAATGAAACAAAAAAATAAGCCAATTAAGAAACAAAAAATTCGTTTTTTTGATTTGTTTTTCTTTTTGAAACTTTTCTTTCTTATTTTAGCCAATTATTTTTTTTAAGGTAAAAAAAAATGTTAAATAAGAAATGAAAAACTATTTCAATGTGTCTTTACCTTGAAATGATGAGACAGATTGTGTGCCCTAATGATCCATGTCGGAAAGATCGATGGGAAAGGGCCAGACTAAAAGAGACATACATAATTGTAAAATTTTCGGACTATTTTTCTTTCATTTTTTTTTAATTATAGTAGTGTTACAACTATATATAGGCGACAAAAACCTAAGCACGGACGACTTTTTACTTGTATCTGAAAAAAGTTCATGACTCTAGCCAAATATGGACATAGATGTATTTCCACAATAAGAAAAATTGTATTAAAAAAAATGGTTATAAATGAAGTAAAAAAAGTTATAATTAATTGTTGTCAAAGGTCACAAATTTCCAATGGATATAGTTGCAAAATGGATGTATAGTGTTGATAGATAATCAGACGAACAGACATCACTATAGAATATGGTCACTCTGAACTGCGATTCACCATTGCACCAAGTTACTCACTAGTTCCTGAGGCAAATTGGCCCACCTCTCAAGGAGGAGAGATTCTGCTTTTTTTATGGAGGGTATTCAGCAATGCGTCTCTCTCTTGCATCCAAGACGTGTTCGATGGGGTTCACTCTGGCGCGTTTGCTGGGCAGTCGAGGTGATGAATTGCCTCAGTCTCCGTAATTGACTGAACTGCTTTTGTACGGATGATTGAGTGCGTGTCATCGGTGAATAAAAAGACTTCCCCTACATCGCCACGGAAAAATCGAAGACGACGTAAAAGAACTTCATTACAATATCGTTCTTCAGTCATTATTTTTTTTCAGTATCTGCAGCTCAGATAATCCAGCAATTATGATGCCTTCCCACCCCAGGATTCGCACCGCCATATCTATCCCTTTCCTGACATTGTCGCGATAATACGCATTACCACTTTCACGTCATATCAGCTGATGTCAACGATCTGATAAAAACTGAAAGGACTCTCATCTGGGAAGAGTACAGTGGCCCATTGATGACTTGTCCAATTTCAATGGAGTCGACACTTTTGCAAACTTGCGCTACGGTAATAGATTGACGCAGACTACAGCCTTCAGGCGTATAATTCTCGCCACTACTTGTCGGGATATCCGCGTTCCTGTGGTGAAATGGAGGCGATTCACAAGCTGACCAGATGTGGTTCGGTGATTACGGTTTGCTGTTATAGCTAAAAATCTGTCTTCCTTTGTCGTCGTAGATAGGGGGCGACTTCCTCTCATATGTCAGGAACACATTTCAATGGTTTCAAATGTTGCCCGGAGGGAGAGTATAACACTATGGGCGATTCCAAACATCAGGACAACATCTATTACTCTGCGGCCTTTAAACTTTCCAATAATTCTTCCCCACGTGAAATTTTTTAGGTGATGTCTTTGTGAAATATCTAAAATTTCACGTTCGTCACTTCATTCTTTCACGTCAAACGATCCTTTCAAGCACAATTCAACTACCATGCCAATTTTCCTTTGAAGCATTTCAAGTGATACTATGTGATCTCTGTGCGCATGATTCACAGATTTGCATGTGTGCCACGTTTCTACTGCTCGTCCACAGGAACGCAAATTTCCAGAAGTTGCTTCGTCTGATTTTGTGTTTATAACCATTAGAACTAGTGGTCGTCCTTAGGGTTTTGAACGCCTGTGTATATTAGAATAATTTGGAAGAGGTTAGATTATTAGTAATCCTCAGGATAAAGTTAAATATAAAGAAGATTTAGTTCAGTTGTATTTTTCTAAACTATATATTCTCCATATAGGATTTTAATTTCGAGATTTTATCAATCCCAACTACATATCATATTTTTAACGACCAATTTGGGAGGTATTGTGATTCGACAAGAATCGCTATCACGGTTTTTCTTGTCCACCTGTCCCAACCTAACAACTTCCGAACGGAAAATGTAGGATCAACAAAGGATTTCGCCATCGTAATCAGAGGCCCAAACAACATAGGAACGGGATATTTTTTGGGACCATCACCCCCGCACCCCCCAAGGATGCGATATTTGGCATTGTTGTCATTGTACCCTCTTAAAAACTCCCAAACCAAAGATGGGATTGACAAACGGCCTTCACCAACGTTTTCGTAGGCCCAAACAACGTAAAGGGTAATAGGGGCCGACGCTTCCCCCCTCCACATTACCAAAGTTCTAACAGTAATAAAATGGTATGGGTGTTTCCACTTTTTCTGTAAAAATTAAAGGGTACAATCAACAAAGAAATCATAGGTCAACTGTGACCCACAATAAAGATTCGAAACATAGAAAAAAAATCTAGTAAAATTATCTGTATTTTTTTTCCTAAGAAATGTGGAAAAGAATTTCAGAGCAAATGCTTGTACTATAAAACCTCTTCGGAAGATTTTTTTTTATTTACTGTATGTATATTGTTAAAATGTAGTTTAACGCATTTGCGCAATTGTACTATATACAATAAATATGACAATTGTATTTAAAAATTACACTTTAAATTTGTAATGTTTTTAGTAACCATTTGACTTCAAAATTATGAAAGTGGGGTTAAATTAATTACACCTGGCATTATGTCTTCACAAAAATTTAGCTATTGATTTTTTTTAAGAATACTCTTGGTAATCCGGCTTTTCTGTAATTGCGCATAATTTGATATGTTTTACTGTTGTTCCTAAAACTCATGTGAATCATCCATCTACTGTTTGGAGATCAAAAAGAAACATTTTTAAAAGTAGGCTTTATACATGTTTAAAAAAGTGTTTAGAAAATTATTAAAACGAAATTGGTACAACTCTATTAGCATATATCGGTAATGACAAAGCATTTGATAAAATCAATTAAAAACTAAGGCATTCAAAGGAAATAAGTAGTTTACACGTCTATTATAAGCAATCAAAGCTTTTAGGAAAGTCCAAAATTTTTATTATTGAGACCGAAAACAAAGGAATTAACATAAAGGAATAAGACAAGAGTGTAATAATCAATCATAAATACATAGAAAAAGTATATGCAAGTATAAAAATGAGAGCTCAATGTTACTTAAATGTAACTCTTTTTACAGATGATTAGGTGATTATATGTTAGTAAAGATAAACTTCAAAGAACTGTCTACAAGAAAATTCAGTTTATTGAAAATCACAGAACAGGTTTCACATTTCCAATATAACGTTACTTTCGAAAAAGACAAAGACAGTGAACAAAATCAACAACTTGCAAAGAATATGTGCCTCAAGTTCTTACAAAAGAAAAAAAATAAGCAAACAAACTAAAGAAATGGTAATGAAAGTTTTATGATAATGGCATTCTCAACATTGATCATAGTGCTGGGCACAAGGAAAAAAGAATTAACCAAACACAAGCATCAGAAATGAAATGTCTCTGACATGTGAATGATGGATAAGAACAGATTGAATCAGAAATGATTACTTAAGAAAGGAATTAGATGTCGAGGCAAATACAGAGAAAATAAAAGAATTCAAAATAAAATGGAACGAATAATGTCCTTAAATAGAATTCCTGAAGAGTTCAGCAATATTACAATGTTTAAAGTTTTGTCAGTTACTTTCTAAACATGTCTATTCGTTTCGTTTTCCGTTTTTTGCCTCTTTTTGTATCTCCTTATAGTTCGATTAATAGCGTCCTATTACATCTTGAAGAACTTTTATGCTAACATTTCTTTAAAAAAAATAACACTTTCCGATGAAAATGACATGTTAGAACAAAACCATAAAACAAATAAAAACCTATGAATTACATTAATTTTTCTTGTATTTAAAAGTTAGCAATATTTGCTGTAAGATTTAACGTGAAATTTTAAAATTCCAAACAGGTCATTCTGGTTGTGAAATATCAACTTAAAGGCCATGCAAAGTGAGGCTTAACCGATACTTTCAGTCCAGAATGGTCTTAATAATTTTTTACTTGTTTAATTCTCTATGACAAATGTGTCAAAGATAGAATTTAATCTAATACAAAACAAATGATGAGGTAGATTGTGTTTCAGTTTTATATTGATAACAGCTTTCATAAAACTGAAATTGTAAGAGCAGTAACAGTGTTTCTAACCCTGTTGTGATGCCGTGCTGGCGTAGTCGTGCGGTCTCGGAGGCGGCCAGCCGTGGCGACCAGTGCGCCAGCCTGGGTTCGAATCCCGGCAGTAGCATGGCTGTTTCTTTCTTCTTCTGTGTTTCGTCCAACGCTGTTCAAGGGGTCACAGAGGTGACCTATGTCAGCGGATTCTTCTCATAAAATATAAATATAAACCCTGTTGTGATCGCTTTTGAAAAAAAAAAGTTTGCTAAAATTGTTGCAATGAAAAAATAAAATAAAATGATTATATATAAATTACCTAGTTGTCGTTATTAACTTAAATTTATTTTTTGTAGAGAATAAAATATATCGAAAGAATCATTCAAAAATGTTTTTATCGACTTTATAGTATGATTTCGTTGTAATCCTAACAGCAATATGTGAGTAACATCAACAATAAAATGTTATATGTTTACCATTGATTTTTGTTAATGATAATGTTTTTTCTTGAGTCTTTTTTTTGCAAATTTGCAATTAGTTCTCCAAAATAATAATAGTTATATTATATAATTTAAATAAAGGTAATAATAATAATAATAATATTAAATAAAGGTATAAAATATAGATATATTTTGTAAATACAAAATATTATCCAATGTAAATAAGATTCGAAAACTTATTTATTAAATTATCTAAAAAAATAACACACAAAATTGAATATTTGGAATTAATTATTGTAAAATATTAAAAAAACAGCTAAATTCAGTACTTTGAAAATATCAGTTACCATTTATTTATTTTTTACAAGAAATTTATATTTCAATGTTTCGATTTATCCCCAGCGTTCTCTAATCTGTTTTTGCTTTGACCATAGTTCGTCTGGGGTATTACTGACGTTGCAGTGCTACTATACTGATATCGACGGCGAGAAAGCGTGTAGTCGTGAAATCACACTTTCAAATGCAGTCAAAGTTAACTCAATTGGCATTGTTTTCCAAATCAAAATGATTCTATATATTTCTTATAACAGATGAACTATATTTGCTTTTTGTTTAGTTTCTTCACACAAATTATTCGCTGTTGTCTTTAAAATATAAATATTAATGGAAATAAGTTCGCTTCTCTTCTATCGATATCATGTTTTCTCAAATAGATTCGTTTCATCATACTGCCACTAGTTGTGTTCGCTGTTTCAGAAAATCACAGTCACAGTTCCGTTGTAACTGTAAGTAACTGGGATTTTCTGATATCAGTGATAAAAAGCGCAGTCCGTGAAATATCGCTCATCACTAATGTATGCAATATATTGGGTGAGCGCCAAAAGTTCTACCAGTTTTTATTACCCATAAAGAAGTGCAAATAAACGCAAAATGAACAGTACCTATTATTGTGCATAATCCCCATTGCTATTCAGAACCTCTTGCCATCTTTCTGGTAGGAGATGAATCCCATAGCGGTAAAATTCCGGCGGTTTCGAGTCAAAAAAAGTCTTGGATGGCAGTTTTCATAGCATCAAGATTATCAAAGATTTTCTGACTGAAGGAATTGTTCAACGCACGAAATAGGTGATAGTCAGTTGGTGCCAAATCAGGAGAATAGGGAGGATTGGGTAAATCCTCCCAACCAAAGCCCAGTTACTTTTGGCGAGCGATGAAAGCAGCATGTGGCCTGGCGTTATCGTGACGATTGATGAGACCTGGCCGCTTTGCTACCAAATTTGAATGCAGCCTGTCTAACTGTAGACAGTAGAAGGTAGCTTTGATGGTTTGGGTGCGTGGCAGGACCTCCCAGTGAATTATTCTCTGCACATCCCACCACACACTCAATAACACCTTCTTGGGATGAAGTTCAGCTTTCGAAGTCGAAGCAGGCGGATCAGAAAAGCGACACACAGTCCTACGACGCATTACGTTACGGTACATAACCCACTTCTTATCTCCTGTCACAATTTGTGTAAAGAATGGATCATTTTTGTACCGGGAAAGCAAGGAAACACAGGTGGCGATTCGGTCATCCCGTTGATTAGCTGTCAGGTTATGTGGAATCCAATGATCCAACTTTCTCGTAAAACCCACTTAACCATCCGTTACTCGACCGTTGCCCGGTGTACGTTGAAGGTCTCCGCTAATTCTTGCACGGTTGGGTTCGGACTGTTCCTTATGGCTTGGTCAATATCGTCCTCTCCAACGTGTGATGGACGTCCACTCCTAGCCTGATTTTGGCAGCTTCTACCTCCTTTCCTAAATTTACGAAACAATCGACTACATGTGCTTTCGTCTATTGCATCCTCCCCATAAACTTGACAAACATTGTGACATGCCGTACTCTTTTTATCGAACTCGTATAACAAACAATGTCTTATATGCTCCTGCTCGCTTTTCATGTTACACCCTCTGATATTTTTTTTGAGATGATTAACTTTGTGAGACACGATGCATTTATGTGTGGGGCATCCACACGTTTGATTGGCAGACGATTTGCGTCATTACAATGTCATGTGTGAGGGCAATTCCATTGCAAATTTTTATATCCAAAAACGGGTAGAACTTTTACACTCACCCAATAATTACATAAAGCTTTTAATCAAGTTGTAAAATTTTACGAATATCATTTTAAAAAAAAATTCAGATTTTTACTTTGGAAAAAAAAAGACTAATATTTTAAATAAATCCCAATTTAATGAAATGTCCTCATCGGGCTGTAATAATAGCCTTTGTTGAAAAGTCAAATAATAAACAATCACGAAAAGCGAATGTGTGATATTTTATTGACTGAAGCTACTATCACTGCTTCGACTTTTAGCGACCCACTTGCAAGCTCTGGTGATAGCGACCAAAAATCAGTAGCTATTGCGTTTGTCCTGTTCGTTCGTCCTTCCGTGTTTGTTCACCCCAACAACTCCCGAACGAAAGGTCGGATCGACAAACAGACTTCACCATCGTGTTCAGAAGTCAAAACAACGTAAGGAAAGGATATTTTCAGGCGTCGACGCACACTATATTCGAAAAATTTGCCAATATTTCATTAGAATTTCCGGTATTAGCTTAAATGTTAGAAATGCAACCATCTCATTTCCGATCTCTGGAATTACTTGATGCTTCAGGTCTCGGACTCATATATTGAAAGTTGTCAGTTCGATTCCGTATATACAATTCGACCTCTATTTAACGAACCTCTATTTTGCGAATTTTTCTATTTTGCGAACTTTCCTTTGGAACCAAAAACATTTTGCTAATTTCTTCGTAAAACAACCTCCAAATAGCGAAGTGCATTTTCTATTTAACGAACTTTTTCTGGTATCTATTTTGTTTTCTCCTTGAAATGTTTTTATTATTAATATTCCCTTAGAGAAAATGAAAGAAATATGGATACAGCTGAGGGAAAAAAAAGAAATTAACGATGTTGGGCTGATTGATGATCATCTTTCACTTGATTTTGAAGTTGAGACCTCGGAAACACTAACTGAATCAGATATTTTGGACAGTGTGAAAAATATAAACAATACAGCAATGAATCGTGATGAAGATGAAGATGATGAAAATGGAAATGATCGTGATGCAGAAAACAAAAAACCTTCTTATGATGAAATGCTAAAATCACATGAAACAATCGACGCGAATTACAATTTGAAGGAAATAACGAAGGGGTTTTTCTTGCATTGCAAAGATGCGAGACGTACCATGAGCAAAAACACTTTAGACTTTATTAGTAAAATTTAAGTAAGCATGTGGTAATGTACGCTTCATGTTATTAAAATTATTATTTTTTTTTTAAATATTTAGTTTACGTATTTTAAATCTGTTTTATGTAGTTTAAAGTAATTTTAAAAGGTGAATCTCTATTTAACGAATTTTCCATATAACGAACTTTTTTTCGGGATTGAGCGACTTCGTTAAATAGAGGTCCGACTGTACTACATTTATTTATACATAAAATCCAGTGAATAGAACCATTACATCTAAAATTATTAGACAATCAGCATTGTATAAAATATATTTTAGAGCTATTCGTCCAAATCATCTGTTTCTCTCTTTATTATGTCAAAAAACAAAACAAAAGGAATTAAAAATATATATACACCTCTGTTAACAAAACATTTTGCTGAGTAATATATAAAAAAAATAATAGAGTAATTGTTTAGATATAAAATTTATTTTGACACTAGTGTATGATCTGTTTTGAAATTATTAGTTTATATATTGACTCAGAACTAGTTTTTATTTGATAGTAAAATGTTTAATATATTTCTGACATCAGGTTCTTTTCCTTCTATAATGTTTTCAATAAATCGTTTTAGTGATTCAGGATTACCTTTGGTGTTATAATTGCACTGTTGGTTTCATGTATAGTTTGATTAATAAGTGTAATAAACATTAATAAAGGATAATTAAATTCTAATAAATAAATCTTGAGGCATAGATATAAAAAATATAATTATATTTGTCACTTTTATGGGGTATGTCATTTTTTTTTAATTTTTTTTTTTTATTTTTTTTTAAATGACTAAATTAAAAGCTACATTTTAATAGCATTTATAGTGAAAAGTTATTAGGATTTCTTAAGGATTTGTTCTTGATTTTTAGCTGAAAATCTTATTTTTGTATTTTATGTAACCATTCACATTAAATATGATTGGAATCTTATTGACAAAATAAAGAAAAAAAGGTAGAGGAAGGTGACCATATTTCGGATACCATTTTATTTTTAATGTAAAGAATTTAAAATATTGAAGTTTTGGTTAAGAATTTTACTTTGTTTTCTTCTATAAATAACATAATTTTAGATCCCGAACTGATAAATATCCATTATAAAAAATAGATAGTGTAATTATTTTTTTTTTTCAAAACATTGCTGTTTTTGTTGTGAAGCAAATGGGGTCTTAATTTCGGATACATAAGAATTTCAGGGTAATAATTATGATAATATAATTAAATGAAACATACAATGCAATTACAGTAAGTTATTTATTTGAGTAATGGCTTTATGACATTCTAATAAACTTAACGACATTATACATTAAAAATAATGAAAGGAATATAAAAATAAAAATATCAAAAGGATTCTTCAAGGGCCACTTTGTATGGAGACCCAGTGTTTTTTCGCTGCGTTCTCACAGTCAATGTTTCTTGACCTTAAAAAAGTTAAAAAACGTTAAACCGATTTTTCAAATCAAATAAAAACACAAATTCCAATCAAAACAAAACCTATTTTCATGTTGCACCATTGACTATCCGAAATTAGGACGTTATGACAAATATTTTTCAATCAACATTAGAAACTAACCTTAAAATCATACACAACGATGCGACTTATCACTTAAACTACATTTTACGAACTTCATTATACACTTTAAAACAAATTATTAGAACTTACCACTTGCGCTCCAGCTGTGTTCGAAGTTGACATTTTCAAAAAGTCACTTTTTGACATTTTTTTAAATTATTTATTGTAGCGTACATGCAGATCAAAGGCTCACGACGACAAGACAGATTACTTATGGTGGCCAGAGCTTCCGTTCATGGTAGACACTAATGCAATCTGCTGACCGATATGCGATTTATCACGCTATCCGAAATTAAGAAACCATCCGAAATATGGTCACCTTCCTCTACAGCAAACCTCAATTTTAATATGTAGCTGTAATTTTACATAATTTTAAACTTAACACACGCGAGTTACCATTTGAAATAGTTCTATGTAAGTAAAGAATTTATTTTTATTATTCATACGGCGCTTCTCTTGAAAAATGAGAAAATATCGTTGAATCCTAAATCTGAGATAAATTTAAAACTTGGAGGGATGTCAGATCTGACTATAAATCATTCTACAATATGAATTTATTTCTTTTGAGCATATTTGACCACATTATGCTTGGATACTTTCGACAAAAATTACTGGCAATGTCCACAAAGAAGCGTCATTGGCGCTGAACATCTTATTCAAAGAAATAATGAAGAATTTTTTCAACTTTCCTTCGATTGTATTTTTTCAATTCATGAACTGAATGGATAGAAATAAGTCTCTTGAAGTTAGGAAGTAAATGAATATGTTTCTCTTTCATTTAAAATCCGATACGACGAGGAAAATGGCAACTCTTCGATTTTATTTTCGTTGGGGAGAAGGTGGTTTCTTCTGATTGGCTGCACGTAGACTGCTGGAATGTGATTGGTTGGACGGAACGGCGACTTTGCTCAAGTCCGATTACGCCGTCTTGGAAAATTCTACCCAACGTTTATCTCCTCATGCTGACGTCAAACGTCTCCGTTCCGACCTCAAAGCGTGGACTTCGTTAAAAAGAGGTCGGACTATATTTTAAAGACAACAACGAAGAATTTGTGTGAAGAAACTAAACAAAAAGCAAATATAGTTCGTCTCTTATAAGAAATATATAGAATCATTTTTATTTGGAAAACAATACCAATTGAGTTAACTTTGATTGCGATTGAAAGTGTGATTTCACGACTACACGCTCTCTCGCCGTCGATATCAGTATAGTAGCACTGCAATGTCAGTAATACCCCAGACGAACTATGGTCAAAGAAAAAAACAGATTGGAGAATGCTGGGGATAAATCGAAACATTGAAATATAAATTTCTTGTAAAAAATAAACAAAAGGTAATTGATATTTTGAAGGTTATTACTGAATTTAGCTGTTATTTTAAATTTTACGATAATCATTTCAAATATTCAATTTTATACGTTATTATTTGAGATAAGTTAATAAATGAGTTTTCGAATCTTATTTATATTTTATAATATTTTGTATTTAGAAAAAAAAATACATCTACCATTGTTCTTCTTACGAGTTTGGCCTACTACAGACCGCGGGAAACAATTGACTAGATGAATAGTCTTTTCCTCTCCTCCCAGTATTTCTTCATTCTCTCACTCTGCTTCCGCCTTCTATCATCTGACCAGATTACTTTGGTCCTCGTAGTTTGTTTATCCTGGAACCCCCTGAATCCATTAACTCTCATTCTAAACACTTTTCTATTCCAGATCTCTTCTGAATTAATCCTAACTTGTTCCATGTCTCTTCTAGTTTCCTCAACCAATTTAGTCGTCGAGTTTAAGTTGGTGATATAGTTGAAGATCTTCTTAGTCAATCTAGATTCGCTCATTCTTACGAGGTGACCATAAAATATCAGTCTTCTCTTACGTATCGTGTCTGTAATCTTTTCCACCCATTTGTATAAATCCATATTTTTCCTGTTCCTCCATGTACAATCCTTTCTTTTTTCCGGTCCGAGTATCTCCCTTAAATTTTTTCTTTCTCTCATTTCAAGTTCCTCTATTTCCCCTTTTTTGTTTAAAATTAGGCATTCTGAACTGTAGATCCCTTCCGGCTTGACAACTGTGGTATAGTGTCTCAATTTTGCATTGTAGGAGAGAGCTTTTTTTGTTATATATATTCTGCACTAATCTGTATGCTAGTTCCAACTTACTGAAGCGTCCTTTGACTGCCTCTTTATCAAGACCATTTGGCTGGATCCATTCTCCTAGATACTTAAATTTGTCAGTTCTTTTAACCTTTCCATATCTTGTAATCAGATGCATTTCTCTGTTATGTTTGTATTCCATATATTCAGTTTTCTCATATGAGATCTTGAGTCCTGTTTTTTCTGCGATCTTGTGCAGTTTTTCAAGCATTATCTTGGCATTTTCCCTCTTATCTGTTAACAACGCCAAATCATCAGCGAATGCTAGACACTTAACTTTTAAACCCTTCTTCTTCGCACCTAAACAGATTCCTTCAATTCCGCTTTCCGCCATGGCATTCTTCCATGTTCTCATAATTTTTTCCAGTACGATATTAAACAGAATTGGTGAAAGTCCATCCCCCTGCCTAACTCCTGTCTTAATCTGAAATGGCTCTGAAATTTCCTCCTGAAATTTAACTTTAGAGACAATATCTATTAATGTTTGTCTGATGATAGATCTTGTTTTTGTATCCACGCCGAATTCTTCCAAGACATTGATGAGCGTCTGACGGTCTATCGAGTCATATGCTTTTTTGAAGTCGACGAACGAAATCACTGTGTTCTTACCCCTCAACGCTCTTATTCTCAGGATGCTTTAGAGACAAAAAATTTGTTCCACACAGGAACAAATTCTTCCCTTTCTGAAGCCTCCCTGATATTCTTCAATCTGATGATCCACCTGTTTTTCCACTATGTTAAGTAAGGCCTAGGAGAGTATTTTGTAAAATCAGGTAACAGTGAAATTCCTCGGTAGTTGTTAGGGTCTGTACGGTCACCTTTCTTGTGGAGCGGATGTATCAGAGCACATTTCCAATCACCTGGTATTGTTTCTTTTTCCCAGACATCGCAAATCAGATGATGCAAGCTTTCTACTGCCCTATCTCCTCCGAACTACCACATTTATGCAACAATACCATCCTCCCCTGGTGCTTTATTATTTTTCAGTTCTTTAATAATACTTTTTATCTCAATGAGGCTTGGTGGTTTTGACAGTGGGTTTATGTCGGATGGCTTCTTGAAGTCGAGTCTTTGCTTCGCAGTTTAGAAGGGTATCAAAATATTCCGTCAAAAGTTGGCAGTTCTCTTTGTTACCTAATGCAAGGGTACCGTCCTGTCTTTTAAAACAGAGACTTGGAGGCTGGTACTGTTGTAATTCTTCCTTAAATGTTTCATAGAATGTTCTAGTGTTATTTCTTTTGAAATTTTCTTCCAAACTTTCCAGTCAGGTTTTATCATACTTTCTTTTTTCTCCTCTGATGATCTTTGCAGTAATTTTCCTTTGTTGACTGAAGTCATTCCATGTTTCCTCTGTTCCGTTAGAATGCCACCTTTTCCAGGCCCTTAGTCTATCGTTGAGGGTGTCGTCACACCTTTTTTCCACAATCTGTGTCTCTGTTTCTTTTTCGGTTCCTGCAAGTTTGCGGCTGTTTTTGTTAAAGATTCCTTAATTTCTTTCCAGTTGTTCATATTACACTTTGATAAGCTTTCTCGATATGTATT
>JAFIDM010101639.1:0-14997 GCA_023159025.1 Thereuonema tuberculata | reverse complement strand
GAAAAACAACACAAACTCATTCTGTAAGGTATAGAAGATAAAAAAAGACAAGAAAATGAAAAATTTATTTGGTTAAAATGAAAGAGTTGGCGAATTTTAAACAAATATATTTTCATTCTTTCAACTTTAGCGAGGAAACAGGGAAAAGATAATGTGGAATTAACATCAGTGATATAATTTGAACCAGATTCCGTTTGAGCAATCTGTCTGAAATTTTTTGGATTATTTTTTTTTAGAAAAAAAAATAGATGATTATGATCAACATATTTAAAAGCATTATTAATGTTAAATATTTATTGGATATACGTTTTCGAACGTTTTGAAAACGCTTTTGTTCTAACGTAAATGGATAAAATTCTTTTCGGAAGTAAAAAAAAAAAAAGTCGTAATCCTTCAAGAAATCTTACAAGAACAAAGAACAGAATATGATAATATGAAGTCAATATATAAAATATATATATAATAATGAATTGACTTTACCAAAGTTAGTACTGTTGTACTTAAGAAATGAGTAACATTAAGTGTAATCAGAACTCCAATTATTGAAAATTAAAATACATAGTGCGAAAATCAATAGTTACTATTGCTGTCTTGATTTGGTGGTATGGTAATACCAACCTGAAAAAGATACAAACAGCCAGCTAGCTTCGTTTTGATTTTTAATAAACTTAAATTCTCAACAAATAAGAAAAATAAAAAACACTATGGTAAGAATTCTTAAAATCTTCAGTGCTTTCGGATAAAAGTAATTTTTTTTTGTATTTTCAAAGAAAATAATAACGACAAAAAACCACCCACTGTACCACTTTGTTTATTCTATTGGGTAGCCAGGAAGTTCCCGTACCCCTTAATATATTAATATTATACGGTATACTGTCCCAATGTACAGTTCCAGCAACCGCTGGACCTCAAAATGAAAGATGGCCGCCCTGTTTTTGTGAGATCTGCGCATGTATCATCGATTACTCTGGTCAGGCAATTCCGTATGAGTTTATCACAGGACGTCGCCATTACGGTAAAGGCTTGTTACTTTGCAAAAGAGCATTGTATTTATAAATATATATTTATTTATTTATTTATATAAATATTTATTGTTAGCAACTGGTATTGAAATAACGGTAAATAGTAGAGAGAAGTTTTAATTTGGCGTTATCAACATGTCTTTCTCAGTGAAAACAGACGACGGGCGTCCATTGTGACAGGAAAACATAATTGATCAGCTATCGGAAGGGCTGCGCAGTTCAAACTTCCGCCGGTCATCTTTCATTTTGGGGACAATAGGAAGCGGTGATGACATGTAACAAGATTTGGGACTACATGAGTTAAACGGATGGACTCCAAATAATTTTCAATTAAAGCAAGCGTCATAGCCTATTCCCGAAGTCGTTGCTAATATCTGCCTATAAAAACCTATGGTAAAAAAAAATTTTTACTCTATAAATTATAAGAAGTAAATTAGATTATCTGTTTTTGCGATTTTTATTTGTCTTCAACAAATCATTAGTTTAGCAAAATAAATACGTTATTTTATAAAAATGCTTATTCAATGTAAATAAAGATGAGTTGAAAACAGAAAAATAATCTAAATATTATTTTATTTTAAGTTTATTCTTTTATTAATTTAAATCTGAAGCCTTATTTATCTGTACCTTATCAACACTTTTAATGTAATATTTTTAACAGTTTTGCAAGACCAAATTTTTTTAATCAGAAATACAGGAAAAATATTATTTGGGTTAGCCAAAGGCTAGCGTTTAACCATATGAACACTTCCTTTGAATAGACAGAAGTGAGTTAATAAGCCAATACTTGAAAATCATACAAAATATTGAAAGGGATTAAAGAAAGAAGGAGGGGAAGATGTGTCCATCTTTCATTGTCAACTGATTTTTCCGCAGGGCCCTAAACATTGGAAAGTTTGGTCCAGATCGGTCTAAGGAGTGAATAGCGAATACACAAACAAACTTTCTTTTTTATAAATATAAAAGAAGATAATAAAAAAAAGTGATTCAGAAAAGTTGTTTTCGAATTATGTAAACTTTACTAAGCTTATTTTATTTAGGGCTTTATAATGCTTCTAACCTACGAATAATCGTCAATTTAATTCTTTATAGGAATTAAATTATGAAGAAAAAAATAATAAAAAGTCAAAAATCTTACAAATTGTAATAAGAAATTTTGAGTCTAACTTCCGTAAGACTAATTGATTTGATTCAAGTTTTCATTAAATAGTTTTAATCTTAATTTTTAACGTACATTGTTCAGTAATTTTAAATGAAAAAAAATATTTCAACTAATTTTTTTTTTTTTTTTTATTTTTTTATAATATTACTTTCTCTTTCAAACATTTGTGTTTCTACGTGAAAGCTAGTAATCTTTCTTACCACAATCTTCGTTTGTTTGTGGCTTAGCAACATGTTTCCAGTGAGATGTGTTTAATGCATAGAGAGCTAAAATGACTGCCATTGTATGTTACTAATTGCAGTCATGGTAATCTTGGCAGTTTGATTCTTGACTGATGAAAGTATTGGGTGGGCTAAAAAGTTCTTTCTGTTTTTTATGTACGTTGGCTCTAGTAGTGTTTAGGAATGTTTAAAGTCATTCGACACATATTATTAGATTGTATTGTGACAGTTGTCATATCAACATGCATCTAAAACAAAAAAACTTATCAAAATTGGTTAATTCTGTGTCGCCAATTTAATATTAAAAATGGAAGAGAATACGCAACATTTTCGTCATATGATGCTTTATTATTCCGAGAAGAAAAAAGCGCAATTGAAACGCTAAAAAATATTTGTGCAGCGCATGGAGAAGGTGCTGTGACTGATTAAAACGCGTCAAAAGTGGTTTGCGAAGTTTTGTGCTGGAGATTTCTCGCTGGATGTTGCTCCACGGTCGGGTGGACCAATTGAAGTTCATAGCGATTAAATCGAGACATTAATTGAGAACAATCAATGTTATACCAAACGGGAGATAGCCGACTTACTCAAAATATCCAAATCAAGCTTTCATAATCATTTGCAGCTACTTATATACGGTATACGAATCGCTTTCATGTGAATCACTTTTAGGTTACACATAAGGTTTAGTGAATAAAACCTTTTTGACCGTCTTTCCGCATGCGATTCTTTACTTAAACATAACGAAAATGTTCCGTTTTCAAAACAACTTGTGACGGACGATGAAAAGTGGATACTTTACCGAATGTGGAACGGAAGAGATCATGCGGCAAACGAAATGAACTACCACCAACCACATCAATATATGTTGGGATTGGAAGGGAGTCCTCTACTATGAGCTCCTTCCGGAAAATGAAACGATTCTTTCCAACAAGAACTGCTCCCATTTAGACCAATTGAAAACCAATTGAAAAAAAATTGAAAATATTTCGGTCGTTACAAAATTCTCTTTATGGAAAAAAAATCAATTCCCTGGAAGATTCTAGAGGCACCTTGAATAGTTCTTTCCTCACAAGGATTAAACGTTTTGGAAAGATGGAATTGTGAAGTTGCTTGAAAGATGGGAGAAGACAGTGTAACAAAACAGTGAATACTTTGTTCAATAAAACTATTGGTGAAAATGAAAAATGTGTCGTTTATTTTTACTTAAAGAACCGAACAAACTTTTTGGCCAACCCAATAATTTTCTTCTAGGCTCTATATTTGTAAATCGTCTGAATTTACGATACTGAATTATTTATTGTGTTTTACGAAAGTAATTTATTAGGATATTTTATTTTCTTTAAGTAGGTATCTCTTTTCAGTTTCCAATTATATTTAACCATTTTAATTTCTTTCACCTTTTAAAAAGGCAATTGCAGTGTCGAATATTAAATTTAAAGAACAATTGAGTAAATTATAATTAAAAAAAAATAAACTAAATAATAAATAACGTGTATTAAGCAAATAGAATTAGGTAATTTGAAAATCACGGATAACATCTTAGATTGGAATTTAGAACAGAATAATTTTAATTGCCTTTACGTAGCTTAAAAACTAATTTCACATATCCAACAGCCAACCTATATGATAAAACAAATGGGTTAGATATGATAATTCTAGTAGAAGTAAATATTAAAGAAAATGAATTGTTTATGCTTAATATATCAGGTTTTTGAAAACTATAAACTTAAGAGAATCTGCAAAAGGTGGCGGGATTCTGATTTTTCATAAAAATAACTTAGACATTTCAATGTTAGACTTATCATCGAATTTATATGAAAACATAACTTGCATAATAAAAAAGACTTCATCTCTAAAATATGAAACATTACTACATGCAATATACAGGCCTCCTCATACTAATGTAACACATTTATGTAAAGAATTACAAGCAAATATCTCCGAAATAAAAAATAAAATAAGAAAGAATATTATTTATATAGGTGATGCAAACATAGACATCTTTAAAAATAATTTGAACAAAAAATTCAATAAAATATTTACAAAACTTCTATAATTATGGTTTCACCAATCATGTTTACAAACCTACTAGATTAGCAAATACAAAATTTACAAATTCAATTACTTGCATTAATCATTGCTTCGCTAATCTTAAAAACATAAATCATATCGAAGCCAGTATTATACATTGGGACATATCAGATCATTTTGGGATACTTATTGAAATCAAAAGTGATATTAATGATTTTCAGGAAAAAAAAAAGTGACAGGAAATATAAATTTAATGATTGGATAAATGATGACTTTTTTGAGAGTAAGTTGAAAGAACTTATTCTCCAAATGCAAAATAATTCAATTTCAGATTCAAATAAAATAATAAACAAATTATATAAAATAATAAAAAAGCTAAAATTATAAGTTGGAAAAAAAATATAGTAATATATATAATAAACAAAATATTCTCAACAATAAACAAATAAATAATTATAAGCAACCACGGATGGAAGATGAACTAATGATATGTATATAAATGAAGAAAAATAAATTATTCAAAAGTGTTCAAAAAAATTAAAAAAAACAAATTCACAAAATATTTATATAAAAAAAAGGAATTGGCTTTAAAACCTTATAAATAAAAAGAAAAACAAAAATTATAAAAACTTGATAGAAAACGATCCAAAAATAAATTCTAACATATGAAACTTTCTAAATAAACAAATAAATTATAAACAAAAAACTTGGAAAACACTGAAATTGAAAATTATTAAAAATTTATGATGTAAATATCATATTCGAAGAGTTCAAAAATGTATTTACAAAAACGAAAACAAATAGTAATGAAATAACAAATTCCAATATACATATAATAAATTATGAAAAAAACTTCCAAAATGATACTATGGTAGCATTTACTCCAAATTTGGAGTATAGATATTAAAAAATTATATCTAATCTAAAAAATCATAATTCCAATGGATGTGATCTTATCAAAGTAAAAGAAATTAAAAAACATGAGGATATTTTTGCACAATTTTTAGAATTACTATTTGAAAATATAATTAATACTGAAATCTATCCTAACTTTTGAGAGATTGCATATATTATTCCGATTTATAAAGGTGGCAACATAAAAAACTATTGTAATTTTGAAAACTGTAGACCCATATCTTTATTCTCCAACATATCAACAATATTCGAGTGTTATTTACATAAAATGAATTACAATTACATTAATGCAAAAAAACTACTAAATTGTAATCAATACGCCTACCAACCAAAAAAAGCACTGGAATTCTCCTAAAAAACCTTTGTGAAAATATTAATAATGAACTCAATAATGGAAAAATTATATATATTGCCTTCATAGATTTTAGTAAGACCTTTGACAGTATAAATCATGATTTATTATTGGAAAAATTGCAAATCATTGGCATTCGAGATAAAATTCATAATCTAATAAAGAATTATCTACAAAATAGGAAAATGAAAATAAAAATTCAAAACTATATAAGTAAAACGTAACATTAAACGTTACATTAGTCTAAACGTAACATTAGATCTGGGGTCCCGCAGAGTTCCAATTTGGTATCTTTATTGTTTAATTTATATATTAACTCTATAATTAGCTGTATATTCTTTTCCAATAGAAGAAAGAAATCCGATTAGGAAAAAATTTACAATATTAACTTTTGAAGAGAAGTACGTCTATAAAACAATCTCCAAAAAATTTTTATAATAAAAAATGAAAAAAATAATAATAAAAACAATATCACTAGAAACAATTGGCTTATTTCAATAAATGATAAGAAAATAAATAGTAATGAAATAACAAATAATTTTGGGTACCCTTTAAACGGTAATTTCTGATAGGGATATAAAGAAAAATCAATTGGTACTGCTATCAGAATTCGTACTGGTTTAGCAGAGGTGTGTAAAATTAATCATGCCCTACGCTCATGAAAAATTTTAAAACTAAATTTTAATTTTGAAACAAATTCAAAATTGCTATACAAAATTCTAAGAGTTTGATTTAACTCTTAACAAAACAAAATGCACATGTATATATTCATTAATAATTCTTGCTTGTCTATCAAATGCAATAATTAGCAAATAAGACACATTTGCATTTACAAGAAAAATATACATAATCCTCTTGGATTTATTTCCAATTTAAACTAAATAAATGCTATTATCATTCAATACATTAATTTGAACTTCAATACAAATTTACTACAAATATGAATATTTACTTATTATAATCTAGAGTTCAGTATATTTATAGAATTGGCTTTTCACCGATGTGAATTTTACAAAATAAAATATTTGCACTAAACCAATATCTCGATATCACTTGTATGAGACTATAGTGTATCTTCACTAGGTATGCAAATATTCTCAATGTTACTATATATATATAACCAACTAATAATACCTATGTAAATGTTTCACAATAATTTGTATTGTTCATCTCTAACAATGCAGTTGTACTAATAATTGTTTAATTATTATTTCTACTAATTCAAACGAACTATACTCTGTGATTATTACAACTCATTAAACAACTCTATTCCTTTGTGTAGTTATCTTCTAATCCCTTAGTTTATTATAATAAATAATAGTACTCACAGAATGTCGTCTTCTTATCCACACACTTCATTATTGATTCGGTGAATTCTTTTATCACTAAAGCACTGGCACAAAACTTCAATTTAATGAAGTTTTCACTAAATTTGCACGTTTCACTTTTATGTAATTTTCCAACTGTTATTACTCGAAGCACTAACACTTTAGTTATAGCTGTCTTCTATTCTTTTATCTTTTATCCTTCTTCTATCCGTTCAGCAGTATCCATATAGTAGACTATCAACTCTTCTTGTAAAACGGTATCCGCTTGTAGGTTTTACTTTCCGTTTCTTCCTAATTCTATTTGATAGTGGATCTTCTTTCTTCGAATATCCTCTTGAATTCTTTTTCAGGTTTTCAGAATATCTTTTCCTTATTTTGACTAGGAATAATATCTTCTTATTATATTGCTTAATATTATTATTTAATGTTCAATATAATTTTAGTTACTTCATTCCGTCTTGGAATAGACAACTTCAAGTCTTGAATTATCCTTCCTTCCTTTTCTCAATGGATTAGTCCGACACGGTAACTGGAATTTTATCTCTTCTTTAGATATCTCTATTACTTGAATTCTCGATTCAATTTAATTAAATAAATTGTTAGTTACTAATTACTATTGTCCACAGCCTTTTGAACTAACAGGAATAAATTCTCTCAGTCCTTCTTACGGTCTTAATTCCAATGTTACCCGTCTTCGTAATGAATCCTTCCTTACTTCTAATTGCGTTAATTTAAATGCAACAAGCTTTAATGTTCATGAATCGGCTTGATTCATTCCACGTATAATAATTTTAGCTTTAATTATTATCGCTCGGGATATAATATAATTATTCATCGAGCAAAGAAACTTACTTAGAGTTCTATCTGTGGGTGCCGTTCCATTTTACTCCCCGGGTTGGATTAGCTCCATCGGCTAACCTTATTACTTCACCCGTTCACAACGGCTTGCACAGTTCAACCTTCCCGGTTGACTTTTCGTTAACATCTGACACGTCTCACACCTGACTAACTTGTGTCGTCACACAACGTCATCAACTTAATTTACATAAGTGCGTAATAAACTATTATTTAAATTATTAATAGTAAAAGAATAAATTATTAATAAAAAAATTTTCTCTTTTATTATTTTTTTTTCAAGCATAAACATTTAATATTAATTCACTTATCAGTCCAACTATTTAAAATTTTACTATTGGTGAATATTAAAATTTAATATTCCCAGCAATATCATATATAAACTTTTTAATCAAATTAAATGGGGTAAGTATATTAGTTGAAAAATAGATGATATAAAAAAAATAATCATTGATATTATCGATAATAATATTAAATTAATAACTTAATCAAATAATTCTTAATTTAAGTGGGAAATTGTTCTTTAGATTAATCTCTCAGAACTTATATCACAGGCCTACAGTAACATAAGTACACCTACGTAGGTCTGGTGAACAAAAAACAAAAACAAAAAAAAATTAAGGTATTAACATTTATAATAGAGGATTTAGAACAATTATCATTTTCTTGCTTATGTTTCTCTTTTCAACATATATGGCATATACGAATAACATTTAGTCAGCACTCCACCGTCCCACCTGTGCAGACCAGGTGAAGATAGAATGCTGGTTTAGGTCTCCCAAAACCATAATAAATAATGACTTCCGCTACTACGTAGATGGACCCACTAGTAGTTGAATGGTGGAACATTCTAGAAGAGTCCTATAACTTTCTCATACACATATCTCCATCAAAATAGAAATACAGAACTACATCAACTGTGCATATACATATATAAATATATAGATGTGATATATGCAGATGCTGCGAAAGAAATGCAAAGTGACTATAAGAATAAATTTTCTAATATAAAATTTGGGTGCCATCTGGTGGTCGAAAATGTAACTAATCATGCAATAAACTTTCGTTGTTTTTACACCAAATCCCGCATCTTTCCGTGCATTTTTGTTTAATCCGCAGCTTTCTATTGTCAGTATTCCACAAATTATTGTATTTCGATTTTTTTAGTTACTTTTGGATGATGCGGTATGTGGATGAGTGGTTAGAGATTATCACAGTTACAAACAGAAATTATCATTGGCATTATCATTATTATTATTAATAGTAGAATAATAAAAATTTTGATCCCCTCTTCCTATTATATTTACAAAAAAAGAAAAAAAAAGGAGCGACTTCAGCATACCAGTTCTAGATTTCCTATGGACTCCGTTACGTACTTACGTTGGATAGATAACAAGAATCATTCTTCAAAAGCAAAGGTATGTCTAAGGATATCTGCTTTCACAAAGATTGATGCATCACAAACTATTACTTTCTGCAAGAATCACTACAAAACGATTACTGGACATCAGTTTTATTTTGGACATCGGAAGCGCAGTGGTGCTTCAAGGAATAAATTACACAAAGAAAAATTCACTAACGGAAAAAACGAGTGAGAAAATTCATGTGCCACGACGAGCGGCCTCAATGAATTTTTGCAAAATATAAGGCTTCTTTGCCGTTATTTGTGTTAACACGGCAATTCTGTGAATATGTTTCATGGTCAGTGACAAAGAAAGCCAACGATGTCACTAGCAGTAAGAATAATTACCAGTACCTGTTACAATGAAATAACAACTTAATACAAGACTATATGTGCACTGCACTTTTGTTATACTCTTGTATTTAAAGAAATGCATTCGAAGGAACATTGCTTTCACCGCAACATGGTCGCTCAGCAACACGTTGGCTTAAATTTCAGTATAATATTTCAAAAGAAATTAACAAAAAAAATTAACTAAATGGAAAATAATTAAATGGCAGTTTTCGTTGAAAATTTTGAAGAGCTTATGATGTCAAATTTCTTCGGAATTTGATTCCAAATTAGTAAGATTTTAAATTTGCGTAGAGTAATCGGATAACAGAGTTAGTGTTAGGTTGAATTATATGCAAGATTTGATTTAGTTTGATTCATCTATAAAGCAAAATTTGATATTTGAAAAATTCTTTTAAATTGATTTTATTTTGGAATTGCTTGAATTTCAAATTGAATTCATAATACTGTTGTATTAATCTATAAATAAAGAAAACTTGCTAGACATTCATTTTAATGTTTTTTCAGAATCTTTTAACTCCAGAAAAATCAAACATTTTTTTTCTTAATTACAAAAGTTAATGAATAATTTGAATTTGATAGGCCATTATCTAAAATTTACTTATGAGAAAAAAAATTAACACTCATTATATGTATTAGTTAAATATATAAGTTGTATTCTACAAAGAATACTTCTACACTCCCGTGCAACTAAATCGACTCACTCCTTCAGTGCGCACAAAAAGGCGTATATTTTTTAAGTGGCTTAACCGATTTTCAAAAATCTTTTTTTTTGAAAGCCTAATGTTTTTACTTTACAATGACACCATTATCATTAAAATCTGTACAATATTTTCCAAATGAATGTGATCTGAACGTAAGCGTAGCAAAATGCAGTCTGAACGGAAACCATGAGTTGCGCGCCGCACTCCCCTATAAAATCCCACGTGGACCGATATTTCTTATCAGTCGCTTATCAGACGTTCATCTGTACACATCTCTGCAAATTTAATTCATTGTTTTCACAAACCCATGGATACTACGCCAGAAGACGCCCCACAAGTTGTTGCTTTGTTGCAAGCAGGGCACAGTCAACGAGAAGTCGCTCGTCAACTAAACTTGAGCCAATCTGCTGTCTCAAGAGTATTCAGAAGGTTTCAGGAAACTGGTACCTTCACTCGGAGACCACATACTGGACGGCGCCGATGCACATCTGAGAGGGACGATCGCTTTATGGTTTCAACTTCACTGTGAAATCGCCATCTCACGGGCGTCGATCTGCAACAGGAGCTGACAAGTTCGTGGAGTAGCTGTTAGTCAATGGACAGTCAGAAGACGCTTGAAGGAAGCCAATCTCACTCCAAGACGGCCCGCTAGAGGCCCAAAATATGACCGTAAGTCACCGCACAGCACGACTCAAATTTGCTCGGGAACACGTCAATTGGAGCATCGAGCAATAGCGGTCCGTCCAATTCACTGATCAGAGCAGAATGTGTCTCCATCGTAATGATAGGAGAGGCCGGGTCTACCGGCGTCCAGGAGAGCGATTTTCACAGTGCCGTTTTGCTGAAACAGTCTCGTACGGCGGCGGTTCCTGCATGATGTGGGCTGGCATATCCCTTGAGGGAAAAACAGATCTTGTTTTCATATCTGGTGGAGGCCGGAGGGGGGGTCTGACTGCTGGACGATACATTGAGGACATTCTCCTGGATCATATTGTGCCCAACGCAGGATATATCGGGGAAGACTTCATGTTGGTGCATGACAATGCCCGGTGTCATTCAGCACGAACCACTCGGCAATTCATGGAGGAGGTTGGTCTCGAGACGATGGAGTGGCCAGCCCTC
Source organism: Thereuonema tuberculata (assembly GCA_023159025.1). Taxonomy (NCBI): domain Eukaryota; kingdom Metazoa; phylum Arthropoda; class Chilopoda; order Scutigeromorpha; family Scutigeridae; genus Thereuonema; species Thereuonema tuberculata. Next base: position 3,532 of record JAFIDM010101639.1, on the reverse strand, counting down.
AGTCCCGACATGAATCCGATTGAGCATTAGTGGGACGAGCTCAAACGGAGGGTCCGAGCCAGAAGTCCGGCACCGTCTAATATCAACGAGCTCAAGATTGCGCTGGAGGAGGAGTGGAATGGGATCCCTCAAGACTTTGTCAAAACCTTAATAGGGTCTATGAGGAACCGCATGCAAGCCGTCGTATCGGTAAGGGGAGGCAATACCAAGTATTGATTAATAATAAGTTTCCTTTTGTTGCTTGAATTTTTTGTTGTAATTTAATTTTAAGTATCTACAATTTTTTTTCCTAAGCATGCATTTTACTTGCGTTTTCATTCAAAATGCATTATAAATCAAAATATTGTACAGATTTTAATGATAATGGTGTCATTGTAAAATAAAAACATTAGGCTTTCAAAAAAAAAAGTTTTTTGAAAATCGGATAAGCCATTTAAAAAACATACGCCTTTTTGTGCGCTCTGAAGGAGTGAGTCGATTTAGTTGCACTGGAGTGTAGTTGCCGTTATTACTGTAGAAGTAAGTACTATCTGATCTCTAACGCATATTATTACACATACGAGGGGTGATCAGAAATTAAGGTTACAAAGTCTGCAGTGACAAGTGTGTATTTTATTTCATTCAACCAATACAGCCGACTGATAGTACATACATTAGATTATTTATATCGGTTTAGGCACTTGTGGCTTCGTGGGATGAGTTTGAATATTCCCTCCTGGTAAAAATACTGTCCTTGCATGTTCAGCCACATTGTCGCGAAGTGTTTTACCTCCTCGTCCGAAGCGTATCGTTGGCCTCCTAGGTGTTCTTTAAAGTGACGAAACTTGTGGAAGTCGCTTGGAGCGAGGACGGGGCTGTAGGGAGAGTGGTTGATGATGTCCCATCGAAACTGCTTCAACAGCGTGGTGCTCTACTGGACTGTATGAGGTCGCGCGGTGTCGTGAAGATGACGACCTCAGTGAGAAATCCTGGCCGTTTCCTCCTGATTGCTTTGCGCAATCATGTCAAGATCTCGCCGTATCGGTCAGCGGTCAATGTGTGCCCTTTTTCCTAAAACTTCACGAGTATGACACTCGCGAGAAAATTTTTGTTTTCGTGCATATCTATAAATTTTGTACAATTCTTATTGTACAGAAATTTTGTACAATAGATATTTTTACTCAAGGGATTTTTGAGTCACCCTGTATATCTTCTTTATTCCATTAGATGAATATTCCAGTTTGCTGTATGGTATATTTTTTTAATGGCAAAAGTATTTCTGATCATATTAATCATTTAACAGTTTCTCTATTACGATTTAAAAAAAAATCGAGTTCTGCTCAGATATTCATAAAATTTAAGTACAATTTAAAGCTACTTTTGAAACTAGATTGTAATTTTATCAACTTAGAAAAATAGTAAAAGTACCGGTTCTGTTGTTCTCATTTAAAAATTTCTCTATAACAGGTCTATGTTATTATTTTCAAATTCAGCACAATTCAGAATGAGAGCAAACGAAGGTGGAGCGCATATGTATCCTTATAGATCACAAGAATCCACAGATGAAAAATGCCCCCAAGTAGTGATTGACACCATGTACCCTCAGGTTTTGGAGGCAATTCGAAACAAATTGTAGCAACGGGGCTAAGATTAAACGGATCTTCTGCTACATCTGGCAGAACTGTGATGTTTTCCTGGAGGATGGAGAATTAAATTGTGCCATCCGATTATCCTTAACAAAGGGCATGTGCGAGGGGGAGATCAAGAAGACTGCTATAGGAGAATACAAGATGGTGTAAGGATTTCAGAAGGGTATGGGTTCAGCAGAGTAAGAGGAGTCCACCTTGAAACAGCGAACATCGCCAACAGAGTAGCAAGGCCTTTGCCTACAAGGGACAACCAACAAAGATGTCCAAATCCAAGGTGTAATCCTAGATAAAGAGACCATGTTACTTCATCCAGTATCTAGAAAAGAATTAAATAAAGTTTTCTTTTAGCATAATTATAATAACTTTATAATAGAAATAAAAACACATCTGAAATATTCGTGGAAGTACAATAATTTATTTCTATCTCTTTATTATGGAAACAGAACTACAAGTATTTAAGGAAAATTTATTAAAATGTAGCGCAGTCAAGTTAAAATATTCCACTATAGATCTATGTGGTCTTTGGGGTCGCAGAGGATAAGGTTTTCCTGACTAAACAGACAGTTGTGATTGGGTGGTCAATCCGACATCTGCCTGCATTTAACAGCCGTGAAAGAAATCTGTATCCATTTTAAAGAGAGTTGGGTGAAATCCTAGGACCGTATGGAGGAGCAAAAAGTATGGAAATAAAGATTCCCCATCGTCCGCCGGGATTAAATCCAGCTCTCATGAGTAGTCAAGGGTTTCACCAATTGGCAACCGGGCACACATTTCGAACAACAGCATGCTATTTACATTCTGCAGGGCATTGTTGTCCAGAATTGACAGAATGCAAGGCAAGTCTTAAGTATTTATGTAAATTGTCAAAAGTGAAAGAAATCCTTTTTGGTATACAAAACGAAGACGGAATTGGTAGAGATCTTAGTGTACTGCTTAATGCAGAAATAAAGGTTTAAAAATAATTTCTGTAATTGAAATATTAAAATATTTTACCACAAAATCTGCTGTTCAAATTAAAGATTTCTTCGTGGCTTTCAAAAAATTGGGAACAAAGTAACTTCATAACCTTTTTAGGTCTTTAAATTGCAGATATGATGGACCTTAATTTATTGGCACCTAAATACTTTAGACTTAAGAGATGCTGTACATCTATAATAGATATACTGATATCGTATTTTCTTAATCTCATCAAACTGTTTAAAATCGATGGAAAAATATCATACCCACAACACTAAAAAGCAAGAAATAATTAAAGACAAATAATAGTTTTTTGAATATACCATGTTTTTAAAACGGACTAAAAAGTATAAAATAATTTTTTCTAGCCCATACAGATTCCTAACCCCCCACAGATAGTCCTGAAAATTTGTGATTTTACTGTTTTAATAGCTACGAAAATACTTGCAAGATTTAAAACGAAAAACGTTGGCAAGATAATATACACTCCATCCCTACAATCTCAATTATCTATTGCATGGGCCCCTCGTTTTTCGTCTTAAATCTTACAAGTATTTTCATAGCTATTAAAACTGTACAATCTCGAATTTTCAGGACTATCTGTAGGGGGCTATGAAAAATTATTTTATACTTTTTAGTCCGTTTTAAAAACGTGGAATATTCAAAAAAAACATTTTTTGTAATTAATTGTTTTTTCTTTTTAGCCTTGTATGTATGATATTTTTCAATCGATTTTAAACAGTTTGATGAGATTAAGCAAATATGATATCAGTTGTTTAAAAAACATAAAATTTTCATAAAATCAAAAAGTAAACACTCTTTGCATTTTCATAAAAAGTGGAATATTCATTTTTACGATAATCCTACTAACTTGAACTGATATTATAAATTAATAAATAATAAATATTCTATTCTAATCTAAATATTAAATATTCTAATAATCATTA
>JAFIDM010101638.1:0-14998 GCA_023159025.1 Thereuonema tuberculata | reverse complement strand
CCCGCCAAAAGTGGAGAATGTGACTTTTGCAGTTAGGCCCTTCATATACAATAACCAAATTTACCAATAACTCAAGGTTGTGTTTATGGGTCTGGCAATGTCGGATCCATTGGCAAACATTTGCGTGTCGGCCATGGAATCATCCATTCTTTCTAAATATCGTCAGATAATCAGCCTGAATGATAGATGCATTGATGACAATGTAACGCAATGTATTGCATCCAATAATGAGTATATCATACATATTCACAATTATTTTAGCGCATTTGATAATGTACTGAAATTCGAACTTTACCATAATTCTCGAGAATGGGAGAATTCCATTTCTGAAGGTCTTCATTTAGCAACGACCTTGCGATTATGTTTATAAAAGAATACTACATCTAATAGATTTATATATTACCATTCTTCACATCCTTATTCACATAAAATTAATACAGAATTAATTAATATTAATAAAATTAAAACATGATCAGAAGATCCCCCAATCCCCACTAGAATAGCTTCGCCCAATTTCCATTGGTTAACGATACATTTATAAAGACCTGCAAACACAACATCGGTCTTTTTCTCCACTCCTTATCTTAACACCTTGATAATAGGTAGCAGTTGATGCCCGAAACATTGGTTTTATTTTCCATTTTAACCCTTTTCTTAACTTTAATTGACTTCCCATCTTTAAGGTGCAATTCTTTTATTTTAATGTTTCTAAAAGATTTTTTGCATATAAAGCTTTTTATTTTACCTTCAAACCTTCCTGGCATTCTTTTGTAAATAATTTTAGTTTCTTCGTAATATCTCATTCTATCCGAGGTCTTTGAAAGAGATTCAGTTCTGAAACACATCTTAGAAGATACATCAAATGAAAATTAAGAAAGTATTTTCTTAGATATTTTTAAGAATACATTAATATTGGACAAAGTATGGTCAGACAATGATTAAGAAGTTTGACTCTTCAATTAACTATTGATTTAGATCAAAGAAGTCCTAAGGATTTAGGAAATGGATAATTGTTCACAGAAGCCCTAAGAGTACGTTTGACGTCTTTCGTACGTATGTCCAATCATATACAAAATAAGGATATTTCAGTTTATTCTCGGTCACTCATTAAGGGTTAAGTAGTTCAACCAGTTCAGCACCACAGATAAAATACGGCTTTTTTCTAAATAACTCAACACATTTTAAGAAACTTCACCAAATCCACACAAAATCTATGCGTTTGATGGTCAGCTATTACTCTACAGTAATTCATTTAAGTTGGCTTTTTTTTTTTTTTTTTTGCAGTTTTAATAATTTCAAGAACTGTTTTACTTTCCTTAATTTTACACAATTAACTATTTCTTTATTTTAGTTTTCTTTTTTAATGGAAAGGTGTGATCTAATTAATAAATTCCTATTTGAATATCTAGGGAGTTTAGTTTCTTTTGAACTCAAATCAGATATACATTTAGTGTTCATTTTATTGGGGTCTGGGGAGCATCAATGTTAAATGAATTCTTTCAAATAATAACTAAGTTTACGCTTCATTCAATCTTTCCGTAATGATATTGCTTTCATTTTTTATCCAATTCTACGTAATCTCTTGAAACGTGAACTTCTGTATCTTCTACGAAAGACACTCCACAAAAAGAGTATCTGGAAAATGTAGTTTTTATTCGAATCGCTTTCTTTGTTCACGCACTAGTATTTTTAAGATTTATTTTGTCTTTAACTTTCCTAGTTTTAAACTTAAATAAAATGAAATTTAAGTTTAATTTTCATTTTATTTCCTTTATTTCATTTTAATAAATTTCATTTTATTTCCCTTTACTTAGAATCCACAATTCTTTAAAGACTTGATTTACAAAATCATCGAAACGAGAAAACGTTGATTTTCCGGAAAAAAAACAAACAAACAAAAAACGAACAGAAATCCCATAATGTTTCCTTCCTTTCTCGTTCGTGAATTACTTAAACAAATATTAGTGAAGGCTGTCTTTCGGAATCTCTTACTATTATTTCGATGTGTAATTAATAGGAATTATTACAGAATAAGATTCAAATCTATTTGTGTAACAGGAATAGCGTTTCTGTTTCATGATTCTTAACTTAAAAGTTAGTGTCCCACCATAGGTCTAAGTAGACCAAGGGTTTCAAACTCGCAGGCCATTTGAGGCCCGCGAGACTATATTTTGCGGCCCGCAAGTTTAGTGTTAATACGGCCCCGGGCGTTTATAATGGTGGTTTTTTTTTTTTTGGTTGAACAGATTGTAACAATTTTAATTTTATTTGAATTTGTAATCGCTTTTTTTTGTGGAATACACGATGCGGCCCAGTCTCATCCAGAGTATCTCCTGCGGCCCCCAGATAATTTGAGTTAGACCCATGATGTAGACCCTTGAAGGTAAGACTCCCGATGTTTCATATACAACGGGACTAATTAAATATTCAACGTGATTATGAATTGACTAATGTGATTTTATTATTTTAATTTTTAGTTTTAAAAATTTTTTAAGTATTAAATTTTCTCACAATTTTTAACTTGTTGAAATTAGTCTAAAAGTCGTTGAGGCCAGATACACAAATTTAGTTTAAAAAAACATTTGACACATTGTAAGGAATCGGCCTGGGTGGTTGAAACCTGATCGTATCTTTTTAATGTTAAATGTTTTTTAAACTAAATTTGTTAAACAAAACTAATTTGTGTGTCTGGCCTCAATGATTTTTAGTAATATATAACTTATAAGTTGTAATGATGTCCCTTTATACTTTTGGCCAAAACACAATTTTTAATGTTTGAAAAGTATGAAGGAACATCAAGGCTATTTTCATTTGAATATGTATCTTTTCATATTTCAAATTGCGTTTCAATTTCCTTTCTTTTTCAAAGAAAACTATCCATGATTGTAAATCATAAGAATTATTCTTCTCAAAAATGAAATACTAAAAATAGTCAGCAAAAAAATTTTCATGTTAAAATTAAAATCGAAAATAGTTGAGTCTCACTTTATATTTATCCTATCAAAGCTGGCGTAAGTTTTGCTAAGCATTTCTAGACGTTGATAAATAGTAGTTTACCTAAAAATTCAAGAAAACTGTAGAAATACCCAGAGATATATTCAACTTATCAATCAAAAGACTGCCTGTGTATTTAATAGGAAATGTTTGTATACATACAGTAGTCTATTTCATGCAAATTATTTAAATATAATATCTACTTCAGAATATCTATTTTATTTCTGAAGTCTCTTTATTTTATTTCTTACTTTTAGTTATCAGTGAGAGGACAAGGGGTTAGTATTTTGGATCTTTCAGGATCATTTTTTATTTTATTGTTGTTTATCCCGGCGAGCCATTCGCGGGATCGCAAATTAAAAGAGTGCTCTATTATTGAATCTATTTTCTTCATTTACATCATGTTTTTATATTTTCAAGTTTGTACAGTCGTACCACACTGCACCTGATCATAGAAACTGTTGATTTGTCCACTGAAGTTATTTCATTTTCTTACTATAGAAAAAACTTTTTTTTTTTTTTTTTTTTTTTTTTTTTTTTTTAATTCTCCAACGCATTTTATTGTCTAAAATAAATCTAACTTAATTAATGGAATAAAGACATGAATTTTCCTTGTCCATGTTGGGAAAAATTCCCTTTCTTAAGGTAACTTGAATGATCTATTCCTACGAAGTATTAAATTCAACATAAATTGCCTATTTTCTAATTTTGGAGGGGGGGGGGAAAGCGATTTTGGGATCGTTCAATGTGGAATGACAATACAATTGTAAAAAATATGCCTTATTTATTCGAATCTAAGCTGCACTTTTTTCCCAATATATTGATATAAATGCTACCGAAAATCGGGTGCGTCTTAGAATCGAAGAGTTTCTATAATACATTCTTTTACAAAATGCTGCATTACAAATGCAATGGATGGCACAAGATCAAGACTACATCGTGTGGGGAAAATGGCGACGCCGGCATCAGCTGTGACAGTGGGAGTGACTAATCATTTTCGGAACATAATGCTGACGATTAGAGCAATTACAGATTCAATATTGAAAATTGTTGGTTTGTTTGTTTTTTTTTTTTGGTTGAATGATGAAAATAATTACAAAGCCTACGTTGATTGGCCGAATGGTTTAAGAGAGGAAGTTTTACTATGGATTGATTCTCTTCCATTAAAAAGGAGCTTTTAATTAAGTGACTGTTGTTTATAAAAACCATTTTAGTTAGTTTTCAATTTTCTAGTGGCTTAAAAATTAAAATCACTAAAATGATTTTCATTTAAAATGTTTTGAAATTGAAGATTTGAAAGAAAATAAATCTGAGAAAGTTTCAGGTTAATAACATATTACTGTTATTATCATGATCCACTCCTATCGGAGAGAAATATACATTAAAATTAGATGTGGTAACATTTGGAACTCGGGTAAATATTGGTTAACTAGAGAAGAAAGAGGCTGCAATAATTTAGAAAACTGGAATCTTGTAATTTTTGAATGTGAAAAAATGAAGGATGAAAGAAAAGTGTTAGAAACTGAAAAAAAATTCCAATAGGTGTGGATGGTGGATTATTCAGTTAAATCAAAACCGAATTACTATTAATTTATGTAAATGCATTAAATTGTTCTAGAGAAAAGGCAGAATAAATAAGATTTGTAAGATAATTTATTATTATTTATTGTTATTAGTATTTTTCTTATTCGTTTATATAATTATTAAAAAAACAATAGTATTGAAACTGTAACACTAATGGAATCACTTGAAAAGGGATTATACCCATATCAAATATAATAAAATTATTACATTACTATAGCTATTAACAAATCTGTCCCCAGATGCTAAGACTGTCTGGATGGAATCGTTACTCTGGATGGAATTAGCTGAATTAAACTGATAAAGTAGCCTACGTTTAAATATAAAGCTTAGATTTTAATTAAAATCCTTAGCTTATTGTAAATATTTAAATGTTGATAAAAATAACTTAAATTTATACTGAATTATTAAAAGACTGAATGACTACTTTAATATTAAACTCTGGTATTTCGATAATACGTATATCATTATTTAAATTTTAAGGAAATTTCTTCTTGTAGGTAATTTATTATGGAACTTACAATTATCTTTTCCTTATTTATTTATAAAAAAAAAAAAAAACGAAAAAAAAAACTCACTATTTTTATTCTAATTTAAACAAAAACTTGAAATAAAAAAATATTAATTGGCAATCCTTTGTAGGAAAGTTTTTGTATAGATACGTTATAAAAATTAGAAAAAAATTAAAACAGTATTTTAATAAAATTTAATATTTGGTATTTGTATCAACAACAAAAAAGAAAGCTAATTACTTATTTTTATTAATACTTTTTTTTTTTTTTTTTTTTTTTTTTACAAAATTTAGGAGTGATCTTTCAAAATGAACCTTACTTGTTAAATCCTTTCTTACGGAAAAGTTAGAAAGATAATCCACAAACAATGGCAGATTGCTTGAACTCGTATCGTGCCCTGTAGGGAAGCCTAACTTCTGGAGGGCATTTTTACTTCTACTGCTTATAGTTGATAGAAGTTTTCAATTCTTCATAAGTTGTTTGGTTTGTTTGTTTTTGTTTTTTGTTTTGTTTTTATTATTATTATAAAATACCTACAGACATCCTAACCCTTCCAATATAAAATATGTAGTTATTGATGACAACGATATGAAAGATTAATACTATTAAGGTAGAAAGAATATTACTATGAACTTTACATACATACGATGTACGTTCCATACTTTAAAACATCTCAATAAAATATTAAATTGAAAAATGCAAACTCAAATCAATTGATATAAATATTTTCTATAATGAATAATTACAATAACAATGTTCCAAGGAAAAATGTTTCTTAAGTGAACAGAAAAAACTAAAAGAATTTTTTTTTTTTTTTTTTTTTAACAAAAAAAACATTAGCAGCAATAAAAAAAATATTTCTTCATTTACACTCCGGTTGTATCTTTATTGCAAAATAGGTTAATTTTTTTAAGTTGTGGAGGCTCAAAAAATTTCACTAAAAAAAAAAAAATCTCATTTTACTCATGAATTTTTGAACAGATTAAATAATTAATCTCAAACTCGCATAAGTATATCAGTTGCATTCAAAATCGTAAAATTGTCTAATAACAATTTAACTACATTTAATTCTGGAAAAAATGCATAAAAAATGTTTTCATGATCACTGCAAAAGGTAAATAATTTCTTTACGAATTTATCTTTGGTTTCAAGCCTCTTATCGGGTAATGTAGGATCAGAAGACAGTGATAAACATACCATTCAACTTTTAACTCCAAATGTTTATGACAAAGTTGCTTCAGCAAGACAGTATTGGAAAGTTTTAGGCCTAAATCCGAACCAGAGTCAATTTCTAACAGTTATTAAGAAGATCCGTTGAATTAAACGTAACACCTTTGCAAAATAAGGTGATTTACAATTAAGGACGGGATGGTATTTGACTTCAAATTTCCTTACCATGGTTAAAGTATAGGCCACAATCAATAGACATCGTGCATTTACTAATTTAAACCAACTATTTAAGTTAGATTAAAAGTGGTTTAAGAGTTACATTGATTACAACATTTGCTTTATACCTTGTTTTTTGTAATTATAACTCTTTCTTCCGATCCAATTTAAAGGAGTCTGTAAATGAATGCTATCAATCTTTTTTTCATCTTACAAAACACATACAAAATTCCATCGAGAAACTGTTACATTGTTTTAATGTGGGGGAAAAAAGTCAGCCTAATTTTACACATGAATAATAGTAGTCAAAATATTCTGATACTGACGTTGAATTAATATTAACATTCACTGTAAGAACAAAACAACATCGTTTAAACTTCTGTTTACCCAGATTATTTGACGCTGATCTCATTATTAATGACAGACTGTATTAGTCTTTCATATTCTTATCTCAACTACAAAGAGTGTTACTAAGAACTCAACATAGTTTAGTGTAGATTAAAGCTTTAGACTTTCTTAAGCTAAATATTTATATATTTGTACAGATATTCTCATATTTGTTTTTGTTTTTCTTTCTAATGAAGAACGCCAAAGGTATGGTAAGGTAAACAGTTTGAGAAACCCTGGTCGAAATATCAAAACCGATCGTGGACGAAACTTCCGACCAAAGCATAGAAAATTGACTCGACTAGACTTTAATAAGTGTAGCTTTTCAATTCCAATTCAAGGGGGGAATCTATACGTAGTTAAACCACTAACTACTTAATAACAATCGATTTTTCATGAAAGTGATAAATATTCTGTTCTTGCTCTTCTTTCTTCCTCTCATCCTCTTATTCTTTGTGCCATTTAGAATCTAATTTAAACATCAAAAAGACCTACAGAATTTGGGGGATTGATCTCCGTTACTTCAACCTTGTAACATTATTTTGTAATTATTCCTACAATGATTATGTAAGTCCTTGATCTTCCAAATGATTTTCGCAGAATTAAATTATTTTTAATTTTGATGAAATTAAATTTTCGATCTTTTTCATTTCCTGAGATACGAAAATAGGGAGACATGAAATATGTTATGGTATTTCCTTCGTGTCTCAAAAAGATACGCTCCGACGTTTCAAGAACCTTGCTCAGACGAATTATTACTAGGAAAGAAACTCGGAAACCCATTTTCCAGAAGGGTCATCCGAGAGAAGAAAAAAAACATTACGGAAAGATTTGTCGAACTGCGCCAGAAACCGAATCCAGTTCTTCCAATTCTCTTTAGCTCGGTGTCTATTTTACTGGAGCAGAGACATTGAAGATAATTCGTAAAAAAAAAAATCATGTATTATGAAATCGTAGAAACCTAAAAATATCCTCTAACATCAATTGAAACTATGAAGCTTATTTTTCTTCACTCTCTATATAAGCACACTATACGAATTTAATCTTTTCTAAAATTTCTGAGGCATCAAAATTAAAGAAACAAATCTTTTTCCTTTTGTAACTAAATAGTAAAATAAATACTGAATTTCAGAAAATACTGAAAATAAGATCTAGTATAATATTTATCTCGAAGATTATTTTCAGCTTTGTTTAAAAACTATATTTAAAATAATAATAATAATAAATTTATCAGCTTTAATCTTTAAGATTTTTAATAACTTCAGTACTTAACTAATGAAGAAGATTTAATGTTTGAGCTTAATATTATTTTCTATTTCCAAAATAAAATAAAAAGCAAAAGAAAGTGACTTAAAACCCATTTTGTCAATTGTTTCTCTTTTGAGCGAAAATTATTATTTATTTTTTTTCGTTTTCTCTTCTCAAATTTGTGAAAATATTAATTCACTAATATTTTTTTCAGGAAGTCCTAACAATGGTTTGAAGGAAAAAGGAGGAAGCTTGAAAAGAAAAAGACTCGTATCTCATTGAAGACGTTTCCTGAACTCCCTGTGATAGAAATAAGAAAAAAGAATTGTATCAACAATGAGACCAAAATAATTCTTTTAGTTATTTGTGATGACTGATTATTCTACTCAATTTTTAATCTATAATAAAAGGATGTCGGTTAGAAAAATTGTAAATCAATAATTTCTTGCTTTTTTTTTATTTTGTTAAAAATTTTTCGTTAGTCTTTTAAATATTATTAATAAATTCTAATGTAATCACCAGCATTACTTTACTAATTTTATCAGTGGCTATCGTACAGAGCATTATGTTTTTTTGAGGGGAGGGGCTATTGAAACAGTACTTGAGGGGGAGTTACGTAAGTGTCGTAAGATGGCATTTCAAGCTGAATCCTCACCCTCATCTTTTTAAAGAGACCCCCTATGACAAACCGATCGTCTAATTTACAGAAGAGACCAAGAATTCTTGTGAAAGATCCAGAAAATAAAGCAGAAAAGCTCGTTGTGATTGGTTAATTGAGGTTGACTAGAAAGACGTTACATGTGTGTAATGTTTGAGAAGCATGGACCGTGATGATTGGCCAGTGGGTGTGGGCGGAGTCACAAGGCTATTGTAAAGAGTCCATTCACATGTAGGCCTATTTTAAAATAAATTGTTTCGAGAATAATTTTCCAAAATAAGATACACGAAATAAAGGCTTTCTTATCGTTCGTTCGTTCTTTACTTTTGGGAGTTAAGTCCACTCAGCTCCCTCCTCCACCACCACCACGATAGTTCCGCCACTGATCATTATAATCTGAAAACGTGTTATTAACTTAAACCTAAAAAAAAAAAAAAAAGTTCTCAAATATGGTCATCATAATAAAAAATCAGCCAATGCTTTCAAATCTTAAAAACCTTTCTGTTTATCTAAATCGTTTAGAAATTTCTGTAAACTGCCAGTGTTTAATCGGAAATGCGGGAGTAAACTATTTACTGTATACTATTAAAAGAAAACTTGATTTTTTTTTTTTTCTGGTTCTATCTTTTTCTAACCATAAGATATAGAAATACAAATAAGATGGCAAATGTTAGGTATAGTATTGAGGATTTTTTATTTCTGATATTTTCATTTTTTTATCTAGTGCAGGAGTTCTCAACCAGGGTCCTGGGGGTCCATGTAATGTTCTTCGGGGTCCACAGGCAAAAAATAACATATTGGGGGTCCATAGTGATATTTTGGTGGTCCATGGGGCAGTTCCACTTCAGAACGGTTGTTATTACTCAAAATAACATTTTTACTGTAATTTACCCCATATTGAAATAAGTAGAGAATATATATATGAATGATTCTTTCTAACTTTATTTATTTTATATTTCTTTTTCGCCTATCTACTCAACCATCGGTCAGTACTTATCAGCAGGGCCGTCGCGTAGTTTATTGGCGCCCAGGGCAAGATTTCGTCAGACGCCCTACACTTGATATTTGCGCCTCCCCCACCATCCCAAAAATCTACAACCAAAAAAAAAAAAAAACGGAATTTCCAATTTTTTTTATTTTTGCCGTAGCCGCGGTGCCCAGGGCGATCGCCCCGATCGCGCCGCTCACGCGACGGCTCTGCTTATCAGATATATTTGAAAATTAAATTTACTTAATAAACAGCTCCAAGGAAAAGATTCTGAACTCATATCAAGTAAAGGTGCTGTTACTGCTTTCCTGAGAAAATTACAGTTGTACAAAAATAATATCAGGCGTTGTGCATTTAAATAGTTTCCTTGTTTGGCTTTGATTAGCAGCGATTTGCACGATGAAGACCTTGTCTTATTTAGCGAATATTTGGAAAATATGCACGAAGGTATGCAAACTCGGTTTAGTGACCTACTCATGATGGATATACCAACTTGGGTGACAATTCTTTTCGAAGTTAATGTTGCCCATATAGACATTTCTTTGCTAGAGCCACTCATTGAATTACAAAGTGATGAAATAATGCGTGCAAAATTCAAAGATGGGAAGTATAATATATGGAAAACAAATGATAATGCTACAAAGTACCCATTACTCTGGGATAAAGCACAGCTGTACGTTATTGCATCATCTTACCTTCTTGAATCAGGATTTAGTCGTGTTTCTCACTTATCAAAAGTTCGCAATAGATTTGACATTGTGAAAAGAGATGATCTTCGAATATCGTTAACATCGGTGGAACCAGATATAAAGAAACTCGCTGAGCAGCATCAACCACAGGGATCTCATTGAATCACATATTTTAATTGTAGAATAATTTATTTGCATTAAATTAGTTTTCATTCAAAATAAAGCATAATCATTTACTATTTCTTTGATTATTAATATAATCCCTTTACTTTTTATTAGTGAAAAATGGAATAAGCTTTTCTTTTGTCGAATAGCTGTGAGGGGGTCCACCAAAAAAAAAAGGGAGGAAAAGGGGTCCATGGGTAAAAAAAGGTTGAGAAACTCCTGATCTAGTGGGTCAACCGGAAGTCATGTCACTTACGATCAAACATGAGGTCTCCGAGATGCCCTATTGGATTGTGAGAAAGAGGTCGCGGTCAAGGATGGAGAGAACATTATCTCAGAATCCAAGATCACGTGATCAGTTTACTAGTGTAAAATAAACAAATTGTCTTGTAAACCAAAGCAGTACAAGCTAATGAGCGGCAACAAGCAGATGTACTAATATCACCTGAGACTGTAAAACTAGAACAGACGTAATTGTGAAATGGAAACTTCTAATTTAATCTTTTAAACAAGAGTGGTTTAAAGAGTAAATTGAAATTTCTTTCTACATTTACAACGAAAACGAGAATTGTTGTTTGGTTGTGTTTGCTGTTAAAACGAAATGTTTTTTACAAAAATAAATAAATAAGCAAATTAAAAGAAAGAAAATTCCTGATTAGAAGCCACTAAAACATTTTACATTGGTCTTTAACTTTTTATCTGTTACTATTCTCCCGTCCCCATACACACACACACATATATAAATAATATATAAAAAAAGGTTTATATCTTTAATTTATATTTTTATCTCCTTACTAAAGACACTTCTATTATACTACATAGAATATGTAGGTTTATTATATAGTATAACGTAAATATTTCATCTACATGAAAGGATCAATATATACTTTCAACATTCAATACTAGGAATAATTAATTGAAATTTCTTAACATATGTAATGTTAAGTACGTAAATAAAATTGATGCCAACACACAGTTAAAAATAAACGGTATGTACAATTAACAAGTGAATATAATTTTGCGCTAAAGCATAAATTTAAGGGCGACCTATAATAATAAAAAAAATTAAAAATCCTTAAATATTATTTCTCAAAGGTGTTTTTGTGTCGGTACGCCATATCTCTCTTAATACTTCATCAAAATCAATGATTGAGACATCATTTTGAAGATTACGTTCACCGCTAATGACGAAAAATACACAAATTGTTGAAAATTAATGTTTTCTTTAAAAAAAACTGTCTTTTAAACACCTTTTTATAAAAATGGAGAAGGCGCCATCTATTGACAATATCCATCCATCCATAGTTTTCTGTCCGAAGACAGGTCCAGTTCTATGGAGGTCTCACATGGATCTCCTAGAAACACCTGAGGAAAGATACTGGGGGTGGTTATTGACAATATATTGAAACAATTTTATTTCTCGAAGGTGGTTTTTTGTTGCGAATTATTCGCACGGGTCAACTAGTAATAATAAAAAAAAAACACTAAAAAAATTTTTAAAAAAAGTTTGGAAAATGAGAAAAAAAAAACCAGGCGGACAGTGAGAAAAAAAGAATAAGTGAAAAAACAAAAACAAAAGTAGATATACGGATTCAAACCGCCAACCTTCAGTATATGAGTCCGAAAGCTTAACCATCAAGCTATAGTTGACAACTGAAATGAGATGGTTGTATTTCTAACGTTTAAGCTGATAGCGGAAATCCAATGAAAACAATACGAAATATCTCGAACACAGGGTGCGTTGGCCTGTGTACACTATTTCTAAGTTGTTTGAACCTTCGAACACGATGGTGAAGTCCTTTTGACGATTCGACCTATCCTTCGGAAGTTTTTAGGGGAGTACAATGACAACAGTGCCACATATCTAGAAAATGGGGGACGTTGTCACCTGAAAATACTCCATTCCTGGGCCTCTGAACACGATGGTATTTGTCGATCCGACCTTCCATTCGGGAGTTGTTGGGGTGGACGGACACGGACGGAAATGGGTGGCTAAAAATACGACTCGTATTATTAGCGAAGAAGCTGTCTAATATCCTCAGATGACGAAAACAAAAATATTCCTCCTTTGAAAGTCCAACAAGCATTCGTACGTCTATATCACTGCATGACATTGTGTTCAATCCCAATGTATATCAGCCAGCCAGTTTATTTTAGAATGAAAACTTAAGAACACGACGAGGGAATAGTCATCAATTCCAATACATGGGAAACACCTGCGAAGAGAGAACAAAATAAATAATAATAATAAAAATATTTTGTTCCTTTTGTTCCATATTTCACAGTTCTGAGATATACAAAAAATCCTGTACATGTGCTCTATCCAACTATATACCATTCGTCGCATCAAAACTATAATAGCGAATTATAGGATATTTTTGAAATTGTTCAAATCATTTTTGCTCAGCCTGTGTGTAATAAAAAGCACATTAGCGAATTTTTATGCAATTTTACAATTTAATGCACATTTTGCGATATGTTGTAGAACAATAGGGATACCTGTATTCTGTTAAACAACAGAAAATGAATTTTCGAGGGTGGTAACTGTTAGGATATGTGTGGTCCCCTCGAACGGCTAAGACCACTGCAAACCTGTGTGGCATGGAATTGATGAGATTATAGAGGCGGGTTTGGGGTATGTTCGCCACTCCTCAATGAGGATTTTTTCCAGTTCACGAAGTCAGAAGAGATACTGGTGTGGCTGCAATGTGCTGCCAAGAGCATTCCAGGCATGCTCAATGGGATTTAAATCAGGGGAACTTGCTGGCCATTCCATATGCTCAATCCCCTCCTCTTCAAGCATTTTGTCCATTAGCCGAGTTATAATCCGTGAAAAGGAACGAATCACCGAAAGCTGCAATATACGGCATGACAATAGGTCTGAGAACCTCGTCTCTCTACCTCAGACGAGGTTAACATACAGCTCCTTACCGCCACCTATATTTATACCTGCCCACATCATCAATCCATATCCAAGTGATGTTTCTGCACAAAAGCTGGGTTATTTCGCGCTGGTTCCCTCCATTTAGAAGAATTGGTCGATTATCAGATTCCAAACTGAATCAGGATTCGTCAGAGAAAAGAACTTGACTTCATCGTCTTACCCCCAATGACGATGTTTCTCAGCCCAGTCTCTACGGGCTTAAGGGGTCATGCGGTTAAAGCAACAAACACCATTGGTCTACGTGCATAAAGGTCACCTTAGTGAAGTGATTTGAATTGACAACCTGCATCCTGTTGCCACAAGAAGCTATTAACCATAATAACGGTCGTCCCTTGCTGTAGTGGACATTCGTTCTTCGAATCTTTCCCGTATTTTGGAATCGATTCCACAGTATTCCAGTCATTGGGAAACGAACCTTCGTGACATTCCAAAGGCTTCTGTTATTACCCGCTGTGTATGCTTCCAACCTGCCAGTAGCTGTCTGCCGTTGCGACATCGTTCGAACTGAAGACTTTCAAGAAACTAAATGTTACGAAAAAGGAGCCAGAATAAGGAAATTCCTGAAAACTTCGTTTTTATCCTAATCAGTGATTTATACATTCTGATGTTACAGATACTAATTTGCATGAATCTACTGTCTCTGTCACACTCAACTTGTGTTATCCATGTTAAGTTAAGACATCACACGCTTAGCTGGCATAATGTCACTAAATTTTCACATGCTCCTCTAATTGTTTTGACCAGTGTACAGTATTTTTATTTTAATCTTCATTAATTTCATTACTTAGTTTTATGTGCTTATTGCTCAGGATTAATCATTTTTAATTTTTTCCAAGTAACTTTTCAGTTTATGGATATGTAATTATCTATTGCTCTATTAAATAGAGGTTATATTGCAGTGGGTTTTATTGCAGTAGTATGTTAAGTTGCAAGGATTATCACTTTTAAATTCTGGAACAACTTTTGCTATTTTTAAGTTGTCTGGGTAGATCTAATTACCGATTTTAATAATAATCATAGCTTGAAAATATAGAGAACATACAGAGTGATCTCACAGCCGGGTGAGCTCCTATTCACCTGCTCTGTATTGGTTTGTTTTTCTATGGATTATTGCTTTCTGTGTTTAACTCTTTTATGTTATTATTATCATTAATGTTTGGTGGTGGCATTTTAATATAAATTAAGTCCCAGAGCGTTTGTTTTTAGGCTTTAGGGACCTGTTTTAATTTGGATTTGGAGCTGAACACGGTCGCCATTTTGGCGTGCTTTGATCCGGATTTTTCCCATAGTTTATAGTTCTCTAGGTCCTCTCAGGTAGTTATCTCTCTAATTAATTATTTAGGTTTTGTTTTTGCATTTTGGTGAGGGAAATAAAGACTTGATGAAATTGAAATTAAGAAGGATGAGCATAGAAAGAATATTGCAGCTGAATTAAAGGAAACAATG
>JAFIDM010101637.1:0-14999 GCA_023159025.1 Thereuonema tuberculata | reverse complement strand
TTACAAACCGATAAAGGGCGTGAATTTGTCAACAAAACCTTTCAGACATTTCTAAAAGAACACAATGTTCACTTTTTTACATCACAAGATCCTGTTGTTAAAGCTTCAGTTGCCGAAAGATTTGTGAGAACGTTTCGGTCAAAACTTTTCAAATATTTTCATTTTACTGGCTCTTTTCGCTATGTTGATGCTTTAAAAGATTTGGTGGATGCCTATAATAACAGCTTTCATTCGAGTATTGGTATGGCCCCAAACGATGTAACCGGTTCGAATCAGCATCTTGTATGGCAGCGCCTCTACGGAAAAACTCCGAATACGTCACGACGACGACGACCGCCAAACGTGTCATTTAAGACAGGTCAGCAGGTGCGTATTAGTTCGGCAAGACGATCATTCCAAAAGGCGTTCGAGGGTTTGTGGACTCCTGAAATTTTTACAATTTCAGAGATTGTATCAAAGAGAAGCCCTCAAGTGTATCGTTTGAAAGACGGCTCAGGTGAGTCAATACGTGGAACTTTTTACCCTTGGGAATTACAGTCTATTGAAAAAGGCGAAGATAGTTTCTATCCCATTGAGAAAATTCTTAAGGAAAAAGGACGAGGAAATAAGAACATAACATAACATAAAATGGGAGGTACTATAAAGTCCCTAACACTGCGGCCTCAAAAGGCCTATTGTGTATCCCAATGTCTTTAATTCTGCATAAGTCCTAGGATTTTACCAATCTGTAGTATTTTATGCAGGGGTATAGTCACATAGTTTGAGGGATTGGGAAAGCCCATACCTATCAACTTGTGTCTAGTGCTCGCAAGCGCTTCACACTCACATAGTATGTGTGCTGCTGTTTCATCAGCTTTTCCACATCTTCTGCAAGTAGGATTTGAAACTATTTTTATATTAAAGAGGTGTTTCATTAAGTGACAGTGACCTGTAAAGAGTCCTGTCAGGATTCTAGTCTGGTTCTTATCTAAACTAATAAGTTCCCTGGCTCTTTTCCTTAAAGGCTCTTTAATAAAGAGCTTTGAGTGTTTCTGCCCTGGAAGGTTATTCCAATAGATCTTTTGCTGTCTCCTTGCCCAGTCCCGAATTGCAGTTTTAGTGGTTTCAATGGAGATCCCACAAACTGGTTCAGGTCCAATGAACGAGGTTTCAGCTCCTTTTTTTGCTAGCTTGTCTGCTAGCTCATTGCCTTCAATCCCTTTGTGTCCTGGCACCCATATTAGGTTTACCCAATTATGTTCAGCAAGACTGTTAAGGGTTTGTTTGCATTCCCATACTAATTTAGAATTGGTGTTGGGAGAATTCAGGGCTTTAAGAGCTGCCTGACTATCTGTAAATATATAAATATTTCTATTTCTGTATTTACGTCTTATATTTTCATAGGCACATTGTAAAATGGCATATGTTTCCGCTTGGAATACTGTTGAGTAGATCCCTAGGCTTAGGCTTATATCCATCCTTGGTTTCATTCCTCGGATTCCAGCTCCGGTTTTCCCATTATGTTTAGATCCATCTGTAAACCAGATTATTCCATTGACATTAGTGGGTTTGTTATCATTATTCCATTCATCTTGGCAAGGAATGATAATGCGGTAAAGTTTTGTAAAAGATATTCTAGGTATCATCTTATCAGAATTCATTTGTAAGAATGGTTCTTCAGAAATGTCCCTAGTTAGGACTGCGTGTCCCACATTACAATAATGTGGTTTCCACAGATTATTAATTTTAAGTCTATGTATGGTCGCTCTTGCCTCTGCTTCAAGTGCCAAGTGAAGAGGGGGTAGATCAAGAAGGACCTCCATACTGGCAGTAGGGGTTGTTTTCATAGCCCCAGTAATGCCCATACATGCTAGTCTTTGTAAGGTGTTCAGTTTGTTCCTGGTTGTAATCAGTTTACCTTTAGTCCACCAAACTATGGCTGCATATAATATAATGGGTTTAATAACCATTGTGTAAATCCAATAGATTACACTAGGTTTTAATCCCCATGTTTTTCCAATAGCATTTCTACATGACCAAAAGGCCATGTATGCTTTATTGATAGTTTTATTAATGTGGGAATTCCAGTTTAGTTTTGAATCTAGGGTAATGCCCAGATATTTAACTTCCTTGGATACTTTAATGTTCTTGTTATATAGGATAGGTTCTGCAAGACCTTCCAAATTCCTTTTCTTCGTGAAAGGGACAAGAACCGTTTTATTGGGATTTACTGATAATTTAATATTATCACACCAATTTTCAACAGTACTTAGTGCATTTTGCATAAGACCTGAAATCACGTTAGGAAATTTACCCCTTACAATGATCACAATGTCGTCTGCAAATCCCTGAGTATAAAAACCTTTCTTTATTAGTCCCTCAATAAGCTCATCTACCACCAGGCTCCACAGGAGAGGTGAAAGAACCCCTCCCTGCGGACATCCCCTGGTTACCGAAACTTTTAAGGTATCTTCATAAATGGAAGTATGAATAGTTCTGTTTTTCAACATAGCATTTATCCAACCACACGTGGTCGGGTCAATACCGTGTTTTTGTGCTGCCCTATCTATAGAAAGGAAGGATGTATTATCAAATGCTCCTTCAATGTCAAGAAACGCTGCAAGAGCTATTTCTTTATTTTCAAGTGCGGTTTCGACAATAGAGACAAGGCTATGAAGAGCCGCCTCAGTTGATTTCCCAACTTGATAGGCATATTGGTTTGGGTGTATTGGATAAGTCCTAAGTACACCTTCCCTAATATATTTATCAATTAGCTTTTCCATAGTTTTCAGAAGAAAGGATGTTAAGCTAATTGGTCTGAAAGCTTTGGCATCGACATAAGAAGATCGACCCGGCTTAGGAATAAATACAACCTTGACTGGTCTCCATTGAGATGGAATATAACCCAGTGCTAGGCTTGCTTTAAAAATATTACAAAGAGGTGTAGCTAGAAAGCTTATTCCTTTTTGTATAAGGGCTGGAAAGATCTGATCTAATCCAGCTGATTTATAAGGTTTGAAAGTAGATACTGCCCATTCTACCTTTGATCGATTAATGGCCAGTCTCGCAGTCCGCCAATTTTCCTTGGGTGCTCTAAAATGAGACCCCAAGTTTAAATTTAGCGAGTTTGCGTTTCCGTCCCGATCGATCTCGATAGAATCTGGGAAATGTACACTGGTTAGGACCTTAAGTGTTTCTTCCCCATTGGTAGTATAACTTCCATCCTTTTGTAACAAAGTCCCTAATCTAAGATTAGGTTCTTTTGTTAAAATTTTATAGAGTCTAGAACTGTTAGGGACATCAGAGATTTCCTCACAGTACTTCCTCCATGATTTTCGTTTCGCTTTTCTCAAAGCTCTGTTATATTCAGTGAGGGATTGTTTATAAACATCCCATTCACCGTTTCTCTTAGCTGTATTAAACAGCCTTCTAGTGCGTGTTCTGAGATTTGTCAGCTCTTGATCCCACCAAGAAACTCGTCTAGGTAGTTTGAGCTTTATCTCAGGACAGTTCGCATTATATGAAGAGATAATAGAATGTTGTATATAATCAACAGTTATCTCTATATCTTCAACAGATTTAATCCGTTGTGGGCAAAACCTAATACTATTTTTAAGGTCATCTTTATAAGATTCCCAGTTAGTATTTTTAGGATTTCTGTAGAGATTAGTTATAGAATAACTTGATTCTAAGGTGAAGCTAATGTATTTATGATCTGAAAAGGTCATCTCATTAGATACATGCCAATTTTTCACTTTGGTACTAATGAAAGGAGTACCTAGGGTGATATCGATAACTTCCTCTCGAATTTTATTAGAAAACGTAGGAGTGTTACCATTATTCAGAATTTGTAAATCTGAAGTGATTATAAATTCTATAAGTTTCTCACCTCTGATATTAATGTCTTTACTCCCCCATACAATGTGGTGTGCGTTGGCATCAATACCAGTGATGAGTTGTTCCTTTTTGTCTCTCACCATGTTAATAAGTTTAACAAACTCCTCAGCAGGTGGAGGTTCAGGTGAATCATAAGGAAAGTAAGCAGAGGTAAATATAACATCCCTCTGTTTTTCCTTATCATTAAACATAACTTTAATTGCTACCAAATCAGTGGTGCAATATTCAGTTAGAGTAAAATACTTAATATTCTTTTTAATAAATATACAAGTACGTGGTTTATTGTTAGAACATGCAATGATAGTTCCCCCAATATTTCCTAATCCTCTAACCTTATCCTTGTAACACCAAGGTTCCTGGATGAGGACGATGTCTACAGCTTCTTCTAAGATGAATTTGCAAAGTGTAGCGGTTGCTGCCTTGCTGTGCTGTATATTTACTTGAATAATCTTCATAGTTTAAAATACCCTTGAGTTTCAATACCGTTCGAGTTCCTCTGAGGGTCCTCGACCGTGGGTTTTTTTCCTTTTATAATTTTCAAGATTTTTATTTAATTGGGGAAAAAAGCAGTCACCAGGCACATATCCCCATATTTGCCTGGAAGGCACTGCTTTAGGCAGTTTAAATACTGTGGGTGTCGCCAGGCAACCCACAGGGATCGTTCGTGACACTATTTTACCCCGTAGTGCCATACATCCATCGGCACGATACCTTACACCTTAGATTCGGAGACCAGAGCCTCGTTAGCCATCCATAGTAATCTATCTAGAACTATCACTAGTCTATCTAGAGCCTATAATGTTGCCCGCCACTCACGACGAGGACGTGAGGTTGACTTTTTGAGTGGCTGGAAATAAGAAAGAATATTTAGTTAGCTGGCAGGGATACAGTCCCGCTTTTGATAGCTGGGTTAAAATTAGGGATTTACAGCATATTTCAAGTGCCTAAACAACAACAAAAAAATGGATGAATTTTATCTGACACTCCCGAGCAATTCGAGCGCGGCTTTTTTTCCGAAAAACACAATTTCCACTTTCACAACCAAACTACCAAAAAGATTTGAATTAAAAGAACCCTACGAATGTGCCTTGGCAGAGGTTAGTTATCAGCATAGTTGGTACAACATAAGCGGTAATGATGGCGTGTTTCGAGTTATAAGTTATCCCTCTTTTCGTGTTACCATTCCATTAAAACCACAGTTTAAAAGCGCTGACAAATTCATTCGTAAAATTACAGCCAGCATTCAAGATCATCCCATAGAAAAACTTTCCAACGAGGTAATGTTTTTGCTAGTTTTCAATCGTGTTATCGTTTCCCTGCCGCGCGGAGCAGAAATTCGAATGTGCCTGCCTCTGGCTCAGTTGTTAGGTTTTAATCAGTCTGATCTTTTACGAGTGTCGGATGAGGAAAATTCAAAGCAAACCTTGGTTGTATTTAAAGAAAGTACAACGGCCAAAGACACACCTACCTTTACAGATATAGATCTTTCGAAAGCCCCCTTTTTTTTCGACTTTGAATTAAAAGAAGCGAGTTCTTCGGTCATTAATGAATTCAAAATTCCTCAGGGATATTATTCGAATGCAGCACACCTAACTCAGTTAATGTCAGCTCGTATTAAGGATCGTTTTCGTTACGAGGAGGAGAGAACGCCGGTTCAATTCACCTACAATAATATCACTCATAGAATCACTCTTGAAATAACTGGCTATTTTAAAGTAATTTTAACTCGCGAATTATCTGAACTTTTAGGTTTTCTCGGTCAGACAGAATTCCTTCAAACCATAGAGGCTGGCTCGGTCATTGACTTGAACGGCGGCTTCTATTCCATTTATATATATTCCGATCTGATTGACAATTCAATTGTTGGCGATGTAATGGCTCCCCTTTTACGCACGGTGCAAATTCGTGGCAAAGATGGTGACTTGATAACAGAGTCCTATACCAATTTGTTTTATAGACCTCTATTGCGTCATTCATTCGATACAATTACAATATATTTGAGAAATGACGTTGGCCTTCCTGTGGCTTTCCAGAGGGGAAGAACTACATTAACCCTGCATTTTCGTAAAATACGACAGTAAGAAGTAAAGCCAACAAAGCATTTTGATTGGTGAAAAAAAACTCCAACCTTACCCCCAACCCCCACCCCCACCTTCCCCTTACCCTAGTGCAGTTAATTAAAGAAAAAAAGTGTGACTCATTTGTGTTCCGGAAAGAGATGCATTCGATACGATACAACCCCCGCTCTTGTATTTGCTACTATGCAAATCAAATTGGCGGATCGGAATACACCAATAATGTGCCGTTCTACAGCGGTGTTCGTTATCAAAGAGGGGGTGGAATAGGCAGTGTGTTTAAATCATTATTTCGTTGGGCAAAACCAGTGTTAAAAAAGTTCGCCTACTCGGCAGGTCGTTACGCCCTAAGAAGTGGTAATCGCATTTTGGATGACGTTGAACAGGGTGAAACGTTTCAAAACGCCGCCAAAAGACAGCTTCAGCAGACATTGAAAGACGTAACTTCCGGCCAAACAGGAAGTGGGGCTGGACTTGGCCGGTTGTACGGCAGGCGCAAGTGGCTCAGTGCATTCGCCGACCAATCCGGTGACAGGTCATTGTCAAGGACGGGTGTTGGTGTTGGGAGAAAAAGAAGGAAAACAGTGCGTCAGCAGCGTTCTCGTACCAGCACCACCACCACCACCACAGCCAAAAGAAAGCAGAAAAAGAAGAAATCTACATCCAAAACAATTAAAAAGAAAAATTCAAAAAAACAATCTCCAAAGGACATTTTTGATTCCTGAAAAAAAAAGGAAATGGCAGGTGAGGGACAATTAATTCATTGCAAATCTGAGGAGAGTTTTAAAAACGAATTGGATCTTTTCACTCTTCCTCCAACACAAGTTGTTATTCAGAATGGAGCCGACGTTGAATATCACCCGATTGCCTCCATCACCGAAACCGGACCCATTGAATTCGTGATCGCCGGTGCCGGTGAGGAATATTTGGACTTATCAAAAACTCTCCTCACTATACGTCTGAAAATAGTAAAAGGTGGTGATTTGACAGCCATCGGGGAGGCAGACAAGGTGAGCCCAGTTAATCTAATTCTTCATTCACTATTCACTCAAGTCGATGTCTACTTGGGTGATAAACTTGTTTCCGCCTCGGACAATTGCTATCCCTATCGTGCCTACATCGAATCCTTTTTAAATTACGGCCTTGACAGTAAAAAGACTCTGCTATCTGTTGCCGGTTGGCATGAAGACAAGGCAGGCCAATTCAACGACCTCGATCCGCTTGCAGCCAATACCAATCCTGGACTCAAAGAACGTCACACGCTCGTGAGTGGTGGAAACACCATCGAGCTGCAGGGCAGTCTTCACGGCGATATCTTCAGACAGAACAAGCTGATTCTTAACAAGGTGAACGTTCGAGTGCGTCTGATTCGAAGCAAGAATCAGTTTGTGCTCCTATCGCCCGATGAAAAAGCCGATTACAAAGTGGTCATCGAGAGTGCTTCCCTACATGTGCGAAAAGTGAACGTCATTCCAACAGTTCAAATTGCCCATACGAAAATTTTGAACTCTACACCTGCCAAGTATCCTATCACCCGTGTCGAATGCAAAATCTTTTCCATCCCGGCTGGAAGTCTTCAGGGAAACCTCGACAATGCCTTCATCGGACAAATTCCCAAGAGAATTATCTTGGGTTTAGTGAAAAACAATGCCTTCAACGGATCTTACAAGGAGAATCCGTTCTTGTTTCATCATTTCAACGTGAATCACCTTGTGTTATCAGTGGACGGTCGAAACGTTCCCAGTCAACCATTCCGACCTGATTATGATAAAAAACTCTATGCTAGAAATTATCTCTCTCTGTTAACTACAGCGGGACGGTACATGGACGATGCAGGACTGGGAATTGACTATAAATCTTATTCCGAGGGATCGACCTTGTACGGATTTGACCTATCGCCTGACCTGGCAGGTGGTGGTGAACATTTTCAATTGACCGAACACGGTACAGTCCGTATAGACGTTCGATTCAAAGCTCCACTGGAACACACGGTGAATGTGTTTGTGTATGCAGAGTTCCAGAAAATCATTGAAATAGACAATAGCAGAAACATCTTAATGGACTAAAAAAGAAAATGAACACATTACAAATCAGTTCTCTGTTAAGCTCGCATCCCGAGACGAGCAACAAATTTGGGGGAGTATACGCTTGCGATAGACTTCCAGTAAAGGCTTTACACCAGGCGTATGTTGTGAACTTGGACAATCATTCAAAGCCGGGTTCTCATTGGGTCGCCCTGTATTTCCATCCACGAACATCAAGTGTGTATTACTTTGATTCCTTCGGTAATCCAATACGTAATCCCTTCATTAGACAATTTATTTGGAAAAACGCAAAACGACTTCGAGAAAGTCGTGTCGTTATTCAGGGACCTTATACCCAAACTTGTGGTGCCTACTGCATTTATTTTATACTACTTATGACTCGTGGTTTTTCTTATAGGGAATTTCTCGACATGTTCACATCGAGAAAAGACATTAACGATTTTATCCTATTCAATAGATTGAGAGAGCATTTCGGTGAACAACTTCGTGAAATTCGAAGAAATCAACCCGTGGTCTGTTCCACTACCCAATCGTGTAAGGCCTTACTGAGTCTATCACCATCTGATGATAAAGAAAAGAAACAGTAAAAAAAGGAAAAGAAAAAAAGACAATGTAAAAAAAATGAAATGATGTGATAATTTTTTGTACTTATTTTTTTTGGGGAAAAAGGTGTTGGTTGTATAAATATATTCAAGTAATATTCACATTGTCATGTATTACATTTTGTTATTTTTTTCTTGTAGAAAAGAAAAAAATGGATGAGTTATTTTGCTCTCTAGTCCATTTTTTAGATTTAGATAAGTAGAAAATAGTACAATTCCAATTTTTCCCTTTTTTTTATACTATTTCTGTAATTTTTTTGTAAAAAAAAATGGTGAAAGGTTTTTTTCCAATCGGTGAAG
Source organism: Thereuonema tuberculata (assembly GCA_023159025.1). NCBI lineage: Eukaryota > Metazoa > Arthropoda > Chilopoda > Scutigeromorpha > Scutigeridae > Thereuonema > Thereuonema tuberculata. Next base: position 6,101 of record JAFIDM010101637.1, on the reverse strand, counting down.
GTTAACACTTACTGTAAGAAAAAATGTCCTTTTTTTGATAATTATGCATTAAATTTACATTCATTCATGTTAAAAAAAGTTCAATAAACCATACCATGTAATTCATTCATTCATTCATTCATTTATTCATTCATGTTAAAAAAAGTTCAATGAACCATGCCATGTAACAGTAATTGTGAAAAAAAATAATAAAACAAATTGAATGCAATTTTCTATCTCTTTTCTCTGTTGTGATTTCTTTTTTGTACAAAAATTAAACCTCCTTAAGAAAGAAAAAGATAAAATAAACCGTTCAACCTACAAAAAACTTAATAAAAGCCACTAAAAAACACAACCAAATACAAGCCACCATCATCAAAAAATCCAAACACTCACCTGACTTATATCCCACCCCAATATCACATCATCCCTACCTTCTCCCTCCCTCTCTTACAACACCATCAAAAAACCCTCCTAAAACCACTTAAAAACAACCATTACCCGTCCAAAAACAAAAAACACTCCAAAAACCATCAAGTCCAACCATCCCCTCCACAAAAATCACAAAAAAAACTTTCCTTCCAACCAAAAACAAAAAAGTGGTCTCAAGTGACTTCCAAACCAGGGGCCACAGTGACTCCCATCACTACTAACAGTGATCTAATTCAACAAACATACTTGGAATATTTACACAAGAATATAAAGACTCTGAAAACAACAGAGAGTTTTCTTAATCTTAGATTCGAACAACTAAATGCTCTTTTGAACTGTCATGTTTCTAATCCTTTAAATCAGGAAGAATTAATTTCTTGTCTTCTGTTGTGGGTGAAACGTGATGAGTCAACAAGACTTAATAGAATCACTGATCTTTTAGGAACAATTGACTTCGAGAAACTTAGTAAATCATCGTTATTGAATCTCGCAGAAGAACCTTTGCTACAAGATAATTCTTTCTTTCATAAACAATGTACAAAAGTGCTTTTCAGTGAATTAAAGAAAAACAGGGAAGATGAAGCTTTTAAATCAATTTTAAAACAAAGAAGGATTAAAAAGGAAACCAAATTTAATACTTCTGATAAAGAAGAAAGAATTTTGGGCAGGAAAAAATTAGTTAGAGAAATAAATTCTGAAGAGAAGAATAAAAGTGTTTGTCAAAAAACATCAAGAGAAAAGATCGAAGATTCCAAGGTTCCTTCTACTGAGAATATTTCTAAGAATCAAAGAAGTTCTTTTGCTTCAAAACGCATTTTATTTTATGATTTAGGCATTGAAAAATTATTATTTGAATATAATCCTGAGATTGAAACTCTGACAGAAGTAAAAGACGAAATTCTATTGAATTTCTTTTCATCCAGAGCCAATTTCTCTACTGTTTGTAGTTTTGATAATTTTATCTATTGTTTTGGTGGAGAAGATAATGAGAAAAAGCCAATCAATAAATGTTTTATGTTGGATTTATTGGAAAACCAATCCATGGAAATAAAGTCAATGAGTGAACCACGGTTTCTTCCGTTGACTGTGAAACTACATCAATTTATTTATGTTATTAAATGGAATTCCTGTGAACGATATAATCTTCTTACACAGTCGTGGGAGCCAATGGCAGAAATGTTACCTAATGAATATGTTGACTCTTTTGATCCATTATTGGCCATTGATGGTCGTTTGTGTTTAATTGGGAAGACACATTTACTCTGGTATAATCCACAAACTAACCAATGGAGCCAAGGAGATCCTGTACCAAATAACTTCCAAAAGGAGGACTATGTGTCTGCAACTTACGCTAATGGAAAGATATTCGTAGTAGGTTTTCATTCAAGTGATGTCTATTGTTTTGATCTGATGATGAAGTCTTGGACTACATTCAGTTCACCTGATCATTCACTGATGCACTGTACCTCTATATCTTGTATTAAGAAATCCGATTCAGTTGAATTTTTAATTCTGGGTCAGAGAGAATTCTTTATTTTTCGACCACCAACTATTTGGAAACATTTCAAATGTTATAAATTTCAATTTCCCGATCGCAATTTCAATTGGAGGAAATTCAATGAAATAAAATGAAATTTAATATCAGTCAATTCTTTATTTTCTAATTCTTCTTCAATTTGTTTTAGAATTCGTCTTTGAATCTATCCTTTAAAGTTTTAGTTATTGATTCAGTTTTTTCATCATAAATTTTAAACACTTATTGTTCGAAATTCAAAATAACTTCATTTAACAATTATTATTTCATTTAGAGTTTAGAGAATTGAAATTAAATATCAACTGGTAATTTATTGGGTAATTAAGAAAATTAATAAATTTGTAAACTTAGTGTTTTGATTTCTTTCATTTTGAAAATGTTATTTCTTTTTCTTTCTCTGTAATTCAAAGAACGGAGGCCATTTGATCAATGAAATAGAAAGAATTTGTAGGGAATTTAAGATCACCACATATCTCAATTAAACATAAAATATATGTACAGTTGGTTTTAATGGAGATGAGTGGTGACTTTAAATTCCCTAATAATTCAACTTAACTACGTGAAACATAAAGAAATTTATCAATTCATATTCGGAGGAGTAGATGTTTTTTTTTGATGGAGAAAATCCGTAATTTCGTTGAACAGAAGAAAGAAAACATTTCACTGAGTTAACAGAGTTCATTTTTTAAAACACATTATTGTATATCAAAAACTGACATTAAGATTTAATAAAGCATTTTTATATATTGATTGTCTAGAGCTTATAGCGTCATTAATATTAACAATCAAAAATCGCATTCCTTAAGTTACTATAATGTCATTTACTTGGTTTTAAAAACATTAAAATAAAATTAAAACATCAAAAGATGGTTTAATTTTGATATCAAAATCAAGACCTTGTTCACTTTAGGAAAATTTTGATGTCCTTATCTTTCAAAATGTACATTAAATGACTTAAATTCCGTAGAATCACTTTTGAGAAATGGTTGGATTGGACTAAAACTGGAGTGCTCATATTTGACCATAAATTAGCATGGATCCAAATTTCAATCAAATCAATCCTAACTGTTTTAGCTTAAAAAAAATATCAAAATAATCTAAATATCAATAATCAGCAAATGTTAATGACATTTAACACCTTATGAGTTAAAGAGTAAACGACAAGTTGACAAAAATGTTCAAGTGCCGAAGTTAGATTTCGCATCCTCAGGTCATAAAGTTTTTTTTTTTTTAACCTCAGACTTCAAAAAAGAACATAATGTTCATTCAGTTAAAAAAAATGCTAATCAGAGAAGCTTTTTTTTTAAATAACTTTAGTGGTTTTCTAAATAACTAAGTTCCCAATAAATTTTTATATATTGTTAATTTTTTCAAACATAGAACACTGGTTTCATAAATGTTTGTTTGAATTATAATTATGTGAAAAAATTCAAGATTTCTCAACAATAAATTATTTGATATTGTTAAAAAAAAAAAAGAAAATCAATAATTTGAATTTTCACCTTTGTCATATGAAACTTATTATTAGTTTTGTCAAAAACAAAACAAAACAGTGTACTTTTTTCAATTTAATATACGTGGGCGTTTGGTTGCACATGACTTTTCGCCGAAACGCTATCAAAACTTCATCTATGTTGGCAAGCGTTTCCCACGCAAACCACAGCTTGAGTTTCGGAATCAAATTAAAGTCGCATGGATTCCGATCTGGCGAATACGAAGGGTATTCTAAGACTTCCCACCGTTCTCGAAGTAACAGAACCTGTCAAGGATGTGTGACATGTGGCCTTATCGTGAAGAATGATGGAGTTGGACAGTAGCTCCCAAACACCGGCAACGTAAGGTGGACAATCTTGGAGATTACTTTGAGGGGTGTTAGCAATGTGTATTGAGCATTCCTGTGTTCCTTTTACTTTCTTGGCTACACTGAATTGCCTTATTTTTCAAATACCTATTTTTCCAAATTCCTATTTTCCACTTGCTCACATGACGTTCCTTCAATGACCACATTAGTGATGCCAATCAGAATCAGATCTAACTAGCTTTCAAACGCGTATTCTGGAATTACACTGGTGCCGCATGTTTGGCAGATAAGAAATAGTTGCCATGACTTCCAAAACGCCCCACGTAGAAATGAAGGTTTGGACTATCTGTGGATCTAAGCTGGTAAAAGTAAATTTGTTCAATTACTGAAATTCAAATCAACAATCAGAATGAAAGACAGACTGACAATCAAAACGAAAATCTAAGAAGCAATTTACAATATATTAATCAATTAAAAACAATTAGGAATAAGGCTCATTAGTTAGGAGTCCTAATGAGAAGGAGACTTGAAACGTACGTAATGAGATCTTTTTAATTTTTTTCATTTTAATTGTGTATAGTGCTTTTATTGTTGGCGGATTTATTATAATTTTTAACTGCATGTTAAAGTAGTATTTTAATACATGAGAGTATGGTGTATAGCTTTATTGCTAAAGTGCGGCGAACACGATAAAGCACTTATCCCTGACCAAGACTGGCAGGTTTTCGAGCGACCTCTGATTGACCATCGTGTTGACTGAAATATCCTGTTTTACTCGGGCACGACTCCTGGGCACCCAAAAAGCAAAACCTATCAGAACGAATCTTTGGAATAGGTCAGTCGTGACGTCACGTCCATTCGTAGAGTCCCTAACTAAATTTGTCTCCATTTCATCTGAACGGAGAACAATTACAAAATTATTATCACAGTATCGAGATTATTTTTCGAAAATAGATAAGGTTTAAACTAAATGCATTAATTTTATTGCTTATTGTTTTAGCGTGAATGGTGATAACCGATACTATTGGATAGTTAAGCTTGGTTTGTTCCTGTGTTGCACGATGTAGGTTTTTTTTCCTCTCCTCTGGCGGAGAACAAAGGAAAAAAAGGAAGGTTTTTTTTTGTTTTTTTTTGTTTTTTGTTTTTTTTGAGAAAAAGGAAAAAAAAGAGGAAGAGAGAGATATAGAATAGAAGACATACAATTTTCCTCCTCTCTCCTTCCCTTCTGATTTGTTTAAAAGAAAGTAATTAGTTTATATAAGATTATGAAAACAGAAAGTATTCTTTTTAAATTATGTCTTATCCGACTTATATTGATTGGTTATAACCCTTTTCTCAAACCTATAATGGGTTAATTGTTATCCTCAACTAACTTGCTCAACTTTAGTTAGAAATATACAAAGTCTTGGGTGATATGAATGTTCAGTGGTCAACGAGAACGTTTGGAGAAATGTCTAATCCGCCACCGGAAAGATGGAATCAGTTACAGATTGATGGGTATCGGTGGATACCATTAACCGTCAACGGAGACAGTCGAAGAGACAACGTCATCGATCATCAGTGAGAACGTTCGAAACGGTCACAACATGTTTGGTATGTAGAGTCTTTATTATAAAAAATAAAAACAAGAGGTCGACTAGTCCACATAATATCATCCAAAACTGTGATTTACCTTTGTGTTTGGTAAAATCTTCGACAAGTATTCATCGATTAATTTTATACAAGAAGATGCAGTGAACATAGGAAAAACACCCAACGAACTATAATTTCGTTGTTTGAGAGTTAAATTGAGATTTAATCAGGGTTAATCAGGATCTTAGGACTCTTTTAGGTTATGTAGTTCGGATGAGACATTTGATGAAATTTTATTAGGCCTATATTTAACCAAGTTCTTGTTGTTTCAATTGAATTCCTCTATTTAGTAATGTAATTTTCCCTATTTTTTCCATTTTCCATTTTTAGCTTATTTAGATATTTAGGTTATTAAATTAGAAAGATTGAATGATAAAATGTTTTTTTTTTTTTATATAAGATAATAACAAAATTTATTATTCTTAAATTTAAATTGTTACAGGGGAATTATAAAAGGATTAATAAACTATTTAGCTTGAATTTATTGTATTTATTGTTAATTCTAATCTTCCACTGTGCATTTTTCATTTATCCAATTCATATTTATATTTATGTTATCTATTATCTCTGTAAAATGTTAAATTTTCCCTTTGGCGTCTTTAGGAAAGTGCCACTCTTAATCCTAGAAGTTATTTTAGGAGATATAAGACGCTGCAGTGAGAAGTCAAATAACATATCCTTGACAACATCTTCGGAAACAGTAGTAAGTTACATGTTCTCCAT
>JAFIDM010101636.1:0-15001 GCA_023159025.1 Thereuonema tuberculata | reverse complement strand
GATTCCTTTTTCAGTAGTTATGTGGGTGTATGCTTTTTATTTATTGTATTATCCATTTTTCCGCACGTTAAAATTGTTGTTAAAATAAAGTGATTGTTTATAATGTATGTACTGCCACTTTAATGTCAATAAAATATATTAAAAGCATTTTTGTATTGATTTTCGTCCTATTTAGGATTATCCGCGACTGCCGCGCCACCGAACTCCGCGGATAATCGAGAGTCTACTGTATTGCCCATCGAAAAGTAGATGCCGAAAAAAATAAATATATTTTTTGACCCTGTTGAAGAAATTAGCGGCTTCCCGCTAATGATGCTTTTACCATATCATTAACAACAAGATTGAGAGAGTGGCTACTATACAGAACATAGAATGCTCGCGAATTATATTGTTTAATTCTAGATTGCACTCCTGCTTTATCGCCCCTCATATTAGACCCGTTATAGTATCCCTGCGCTCTTATATTCTACAAATTTTAACCCAAATCATTAAGTTCTCCAATTATAATATCAGTCATTTGTTTTCCTGTGGATCTTTCGACTTGTAAGAAGCCTAAAAAGCTTTCATGAATTTTAATTTCAACGTCAACGTCAAATTTATTGATTGAAACATATCTGATTACAAGAGTCATTTGCTCTACCTTACTAATGACAGGAGTACAGTCAGGAGTTTTTTTATGGAAAAATATTTGTTTTTTTTTATTTCATCAATAATATGTGACTTTACACTTTGATGCAGCAGATCTATTATCTCGTTTTGTATATTTTTCCCGAGATAGTGAGCTTTAGTTTCTTCCTTTTTGAGCACTCTACGGACGTTCCCTGATGGGATCAAATTCAGATAGCAACTCAACTATTTTTAAGAAATTACCATTATTGTATTCAAACAATCTGTCAAACAACCTTGAAAAGCCAGACAACTTTTACCAAGCATTTTAGTAATTGCTACGATTCTTAGAAGCACTTCGTTCCAATGGTTTGTTTAGGCATTAATAATTCTTTGAGCAGCCGCATCTGTAGTTTTACAAAACTTAACCTTTGGTTCATTGCTAGCCATGATTTTTGGGCCTGAATATGATTTTTTGAAATATTCCATGCTCTTTTAAAAATTCGCCGAGGTGCTTTCAACTTTTAAAACCCTCCTTTGAAAGAGAAGTAACTATAAAGCCAAAAATTTTGCAACAGAAGCAGTAAACGCAGTTTTGTGAAAGAGACTACTACACTAATCATTCTAATAAAACTTTCTCTCCATTGCTGAAAATTCATGTATAATAATTGGCGCTAAAATGTCTACCACTGTCATTGGAAGGAAATTTGTAATTATGCAATGGTTTAGGTGGACCTTGTCTTACTAAAAAACTTCTTTCGGCGTCTCCTAAAATTCTTGGCCACAATGCAAGATCTGTACTCAAAGTTTGTAGAATGTTTTCTGTGGGTGTCACGTTGGTGTCAATTTTTTCAATGCTTTCATCTGGTGATGGTAGAGTCAGAGTGTCGTCAGTTCCAATTGATTTAGAAATTCGTCCATTTGTTTGTAATCATCATTCTCTGACGATTCCGTATTTTCTTTTATAACCGGACTTGATGTTGGATTCTGAGAGTCGTCATTTGTTTTGTACAACTCTTGATATAATTTTTTAACGCACCAGCTTATTTTATCCTTTTGGCTTCCTTTTCCAGCCTTCATTTTTTGAACTGGTAATTAGACAGTTTTCTTAGACGGTCAGACATTCTGGAAGAGGCACGCACATAACTCAAATTGAACAATGTAAACTATAAAATAATAATTAAAAATAAAGATTTATCCTTGTTCTAAATAAGCTAAAACCTTAATTAACATAACTTCAAAATTATATTCCGTCAACCGACATAAAAAAATATTTATTCTATGAGCTACAGAAAACATTTTTCATATCCTGTGAACGTAAAGAAAGTCTAGTGTAATTATATATGTATTTTATAATAACAAATATTTCAGCAAATCGTAAATAGTCATTAAAAACTATTTTATAATTCTTGATTTTGAGATTTTATTCTGTTCAATTATTCAAATATATTATTATAAAACGCATTTTTATCGAAGCAATGAACTTAATAAATATCTTATATTATTGATTCAAATAATTATTTTCGTAAAACAAAAATATAAATAATTACACCTATAGAATATATTCAAATTTGATACAATATTTTATTGATTCAATAAACAGCCTTTTTGGATAAATAAAATATTTATTTTAAATAAAAACGCTTTCTTTGTTTCGATTCGATAATCGATTTACGATAAACTAGTATCTATCAAAACTAAACAACATCTTAATTGTAGATGTACTTACCTTTAAAAATTAAGAAATCGCACTTTAGTAAATTTTATGAACTTCCACTTGTTGTCACTACCGACGTAAAAGCAAGAATAATGCTATTCTGTAATGAAACCGCTCTTTAAAATTAGAGCAGTTTCACTATAGGTAATTATAATTACCTCTAAGAGTCTTTCATAATTAGAGGTAAAAAGCAAGTCCATCCATGTTCAAACACAAGTTGAAGCAGCGCTCTGCTCGCGTGCTATTCTGTTCAGGGAAGTATACGCATTAAATATTGTGATAGTATCACTGATACATTGTATCACAATCTCACGAAATTAAATTAATGCTGGGATTTTCCGTTCTCCCCTGAAACGGAAGAATGGTAATTTAATTAAACATACCGCTCTTTTATAATTGCTTTCTTTAGAATCAAGAATTGTAAATATTTTTAGCTTTTAGACATAAACAATATAAATACACTAGGCACTGTAAATTTTTAGCGAACGAAAAAATGTGAAATTTTCTATTAATTGGATATTTAGCATATCAATATTTTTTCTCACACTTACAGCCAAAATGCCGCCCCCAAATTTTGGCGCCCCAAACAAATGTTCGGGTTGCCCGCCCCTAGAGCGGGCGCTGGTGGGAGAGTCAATATGCTGAAAGAATGAGTGACAGTTCATTGAGGTTAAAAAGTCAATGACAGCTTTTCTACTTGTGTCTATAAAGTTAACATTGAAGTCTCCCATAAAGATTCTCTTTTTTTATGAGCATTCACCTTCGAAGTGTTTCACCTTTTCTGGTATTCACCATCTTTAACTGAGGTTTAAAATAGTAATTAATTACTAGAGTGATGTTTTAAGGTTCTTCACCTGCTGGTTTTCATCTACTGCAAAGAGTTTACTAGGCCAGTTCCGCACGTGGTTAGCACTCGGCCGCCATTTTGAAAGAAAAATATACAGGATGTCCCAGGAGGAAAGGTCAGTATTTTGGGAGGTGATAGCATAGGTCATTTTAAGCAAAAAAAGTTCCTATGAATGAGTGTCGGAAGGGTTTCCGAGATAGAACTATTCGAATGTACAGTCTTAAAACGAATGATAGCAAAGAGATATTACATACTGTAAAGGCATAAAGAAATGAAAAATATCTTAGATTTCATCCGTGAGAGTTTGGGACGGCCGTTCCGTCTTTGTGCACTCGTTAGCCGAACCCACTCACCATATGAAATGCTCAGATAGTGCAAAAATGATAAGGAAAACCGTTACTCACGTACTCGGCTGTTGTCCCCTCCGAAAGAAAACACATTTGAAAAAGAAACCACGTACCGTTTCCAATATTTATTGGCCAAGTAACACATTTCTTATAGTTTATAATAAAGTCTCAAAAATTCCACCGCCAACATCATTGCATTTCTCAACTCATGTGAGAACAACATGACATGTTGCTTGTCTGAGTTCATCGTGGCGTTCCTTTATGCTCGCAAAAGCATCCATTATGTGAACGAGCAATTCATCTCATGTATTCACTCTACGTCTGTAAACCTCACTCTTCATCCAACCCCATAAACAGAAATCCAAGAGGTTAGGTCGGGACATCGTGCGGTGGAAGAGAAGGAAAACAACGAACAGCAGCAGCGGTGACAATTGAACGCTAAATTTAAATTATCTCGGAAACCATTCGGAATAAGACACTCGTTCATAGGAACTTTTTTGCTTTAAATGGCCGCTAATATCACTTCCCAATATATTGAACTTTCCTCCTGGCTTTATAAGCATATTTACTATATTAAATTATTTCTTAAATTATTTTCTTTACTACTATTGTTTGCTTGTTTTTTAATTCGTAGAAATTTTTTATTATTAAAAGATACATTAATCTATCTCTTGGCATTAACATTTTATACTTAATTTTGATTTCATTTTTTTTCTTGGTCAGTAAGAGTGTTATAATTTATACCTATGCAATTAATGATTTTATTCAATATTCTATGTATTATATTTTATATATTCGCATTGTTTAGATATATGCAACAAAATAAATCGTAATTTTAAAGCGAATTAATAAATAATTTGCTCATTAAAATTTTATAATTAATCGAAAAAATATTCAGTCTGTGTTTAAACTATAGTCTATGTATCTGGCAAAAAACGATGAATCAAGCATTTTCTTTTAAAAGTGATCTTTAAATTATTTTTCTTTTGAAATGGGGAATTGTAGATAAATAATCTGCTGTGATAGTTTAGTTATCTAATTACAATCAAAAGAATTCATTTGAAAGATGTGATAACAATATAAAAAGTAAGTATTGTTATTAGCTGCAACCGCATGAACATCCTTACGACTGAAATTGAAGAAGCAACAAAGAAATAAATGGAACGGCAGGAAAACATAAATTGAAGAAAATTAAAAAAATGCAAGGGTGGATTTATATATGGAACAAGGTAGCCCTTGAGAGCTTCACTTATTAAGTTAGCTATATCCATCCATATCTCGTAAGTAGATTAAAAAAGTCAAATCTTCAATCTATGGATTTCCAGATAATTCATATGAACGCAAGAATGATATTTAGTGATTAAGATACCATACCATACCAAGGTAGGTTAATCCGTAGATTTGTTCAAGTCTACGGAACCCTAGTGACCCCCGAAGGGCGACCTTAGGAGAAGCCGTAGCTATACAAGAGAACAGATACTGGAGTGGTTTCCCGTTGCCTTCTACAGTACGCAATTACGGAATGACATCAGACCGAAGAGAAAGTGAAGCAGAGGCTGACAACACAGTAAAGGAAATTGAAACATCGACCGGGATTTGAACCCAGGTACCGGCACACTGGCCTCACTGCAGACCGACGCCTGAAACCGCACGACCATGCCGGCACGGCAATGATTAAGATACAATCGCTAAATAGATCGTTATAAAGGCATAAGTACATTCCAGATCCCTAACATTGAAAAAGGGAAAGAAGAATTCAAAGGAGGAATGAAAGGATTAAAATAACAACGCTGACAAATCAATGCAAGTCAAGGTAATTTCTTGTACAATTGATTTCTATTGATTCCCGAGTGCAAAAGTTTTGTGATGCTGAAGACAAAAATAAATTCAATAAGTGCTCTTTGCACGTTGTGAAAGAACCCATGTGATAAAAAGCAAGACTATTGAATGTATAAATAGCAATTCATTATAAATTGATGAATCTAAATAAAAATATTTAGAATATGTTACATTTCATTTAACGACTTGAGTCAGTATATTATTAGTTGATTTACTAGATTAAATATATCAAATCCACAAATCACATTTAATTACTGATTGGGTTATTCCATGTCAAGTCATCCAGGCCATGTCACCCACTACCTAGTTGAGAACTGAGATTTTGTGTACTGCTATTATACTTAATTTCATGAACTTTTGCCAATTTTTATTGCTTTATATACATTCTGTTGGTAATAATAGCAGAAAGTTTGATGCAATTTGATACTTCAAAGCGAATTGTGAAAATTTGAAAATTGGCTGCAGTTTTTAAATGGAAACAAGTAGGATGACAATTTTTTCCCTGAATATGCGTTGTGACATGTAGTTTATGAAAACATAAAAGAATTGGCCGTATAAAATTTTTTTTAATTGTTTTATAATTTTTTTTGTTTTTTTTTTTGGTTAATTTAAAAAAAAAATTTGGACACTTGCTCTACTCTGAAAATCCTTGAAAAAATTACGAAGTGATTTACAAATAGTAAAGTTTTGTCACAAAAAAAATCATTTTGTAGAAATGAATTGTTCTTATCAAAAAAAAATCGTGAAAGAATTGGCCAAAAAAAATTTTGTAGTTTAATGTTTTTTTGGTTAAATTTCTAAAAAAAAATTTGGACACTTGCCCCCATCTGAAAATCCTTGAAAAAATTAGAAAGTGATTTACAAAAAGTAAAGTTTCATCACAAAAAAAATCAGTTTTGAGAAATGAATTGTTCTTACCAAAAAAAAATCGTGAAAGAATTGGCCATATAAAATTTTGTAGATTAATTTTTTTTTGGTTAAATTTCTAAAAAAAAATTTGGACACTTGCCCCCATCTGAAAATCATTGAAAAAATTACAAAGTGATTTACAAATAGTAAAGTTTCCTCACAAAAAAAAATATCAGTTTTGAGAAATGAATGGTACTCTCAAAAAAAAAATTGTGAAAGAATTGGCCAAATAAAATTTTGTAGTTTAATGTTTTTTTTTGGTAAATTTCTAAAAAAAAATTTGGACACTTGCACCCATCTGAAAATCCTTGAAAAAATTAGAAAGTGATTTACAAATAGTAAAGTTTCCTCACAAAAAAAAAAAAATCAGTTTTGAGAAATGAAATGTTCTTACAAAAAAAAAAAATCATGAAAGAATTGACCATAAAAAATTTTATAGATTAATTTTTTTTTTGGTTAAATTTCTAAAAAAAAATTTGGACACTTGCCCCCCTCTGAAAATCATTGAAAAAATTACAAAGTGATTTACAAATAGTAAAGTTTCCTCACAAAAAAAAACAATCAGTTTTGAGAAATGAATGGTACTCTCAAAAAAAAATTCGTAAAAGAATTGGCCAAATAAAATTTTGTTGATTAATTTTTTTTGTAAAATTAAAAAAAAAAATTTGGACACTTGCCCTCCCCTCTGAAAATCATTGAAAAAAATTAGAAACTGATCTGCAAATAGTAAATTTGCTTCACAAAAAAAAAAATCAATTTTGAGAAATGAATGGTACTCACAAAAAAAAAATTCATCTTGAATTTTGAAAACATTTTCATTCAGCCATTAACATTCTCACAATATCACAATAATAGAAATACTGTTAACTACTCAAGAAACATTAACAACATAAGTGAGCATAAAAATATACAAATGTAAAAAAAATTGCAATATAAAACAAAACTACAAACTATAAAATATACTCGTACATTATATAAGATATGTATCTGCATTCAAGTTCATTTGGAAACATATATATGACAAGATGCTTTAATGCTTCACATTTAATATTTTTTTGTATGAGGACCACTTTTCTTCCACCAATCTAGAAGACTTTTTGTTTAGAGAATAAGTATGGCCTGTTGCTGTGGTGATTTCAACTTCAAATAGAATATGTGAGAATGGGACATCACAAACATCATTATCAGGCCAATAGAAGGACGGGGATGGTCCATGAGGATGCATGAACCTTACTGTAACATCTCCTTCTACACCATTCACTTTCTCAACAATCCCCAGATACCAAGAAGAGTCATATACAAATGCAACATAGCAGTTGGGCTGCACAGAGCATAATGGCATCAGTGGCGGAAGTGCAGAGAAATCATGAATGATACTAAAATCAGTATCATAGCTTAGCCTTTTTGCTCCAATCTTGGTTGGTGATAGTGGTATAATGTGATGCATAGATCGTGTTCCAGGAACAGTTTTTGCACTTTCAAAGCGTGGGAAAGAAAATTTCTGACTTGAACCATTTCATCTTTTGAAACAAAGAACTGAAATGCCTTGTAGGTTTTCCCGACAGAATTCAAATACCTGCGATGCAGTAAGTATTTGATCTTTATATAGTCTTTGCAAACTTGATTTTGTGACAAGTCTTTTGACAGTGCCACCAATACCATCGCAGGGAGATTTGCCATGGCTGGTTGCAAAAAAAAAGACCAGCTGCACTTTATATTGAAATCGTGTTCATGGTAGCAGATATTTCTGAAATTCTCACAATTTTTATATTGTGCAGCACATCCGTCAGAGAAATATTCAGCATAAGCAAGTGGAATTTCAGGAAATTCAAACTTCAAAAAATTCAATACAGTCTTCTGAGTTTGATACACAAGGGCCACATCATGTTCTAGATCATCAGAAATGATACAAAAATTTTTTGCTTGCAACTGTTGATTTTTTTGTAATATATAACAACAGTGTGAAGAGTGCAGCTACCATTGTTCCAATGGTACCCCTGTACTTCATCTTGAACAACAAAATGGAGATTTTCACTGAAATCCATTAAAATTAACACTGATCCTTCATCAAGTGTTTCTTTCTTCATTTTCAGATAATCAGACTGTGATTGAGCAATAAAAGAGTGTGGAGTAAGTGTTTCAATTTTCTTAATTAGTGTGTCGCAGAATTCTGATAGAGTGGTGATTTGAACATTTAAAGTCATTCTATCAGTTGATACCCATTGACTGTACTGAACCATCACATAGTCTTCTATTTCATTTTTTAAGTGTGTTTGAAGTAAAGAACTGGGAAGGGGGGGGGGCATTTTTTGCACAGAAGGAGCATACAGGCTCGGTTATTTATATCATGTTACTGTTTTCATTAGATCATGGTATGTTACTTTAATAGAAATAGAATTTAGAAGCAATTAACATTTTGACTGTAAGTGGTGACACATACGGTAGGTGTTCCTGATGATCCTACGAGTATACACTGTTTTGGTCGAAGAGATTCAAATTTTGAAAATCCTACTTTGTCTTCAGGATACTTCTTTTTATATAGAGAATACATTTAAGCTAAATTACTTAAAACAAGACGCTTCTGTTCATATGTATTTTTTATGGTGCTCATTTTACAGGTGACATGATAGTCAGAAATTATCAATTTAATTTTTTTTTTAATATAGCGTTTTTTCTACACTTCCCATCATTTCTACAAACTGATTTTTTTTGTGTGACATAAAGAAGGATTTATAATAATATTGTAAAATTTTCAAAGGAATCTATGATGGAGCAATACCTTAAAAAAAATACAATGCCCAGGTATCGAATTTATTTAAAAAAAATTATTTACATTTTTTTTTCTAAAAACAAACTTATGATTACTCAATAAAAGAAGCATGAACATAAAAATATAAACATTCCTCTTTAATTTAAAAAAAAAATCAAGGTTCTACTGCAAAAACTGTAGGAACTATTACATTTTTAAATTATCAAGGAGCTCGTCCATGGAACACCTGAGTTCCTGGATCCATATAACTTCTTGAGACCATTACTGAAAAATTACTTAACCTGCAACATTCAAATTTTGGAAATGTTCATATATCTAGGTAAACTTCAATTATACAAAATTTCAAAGTTTTCTGTGAGGGTGGGTGACATTTCCTAAAATTTCTGGATGATTTGATATGGAATGACCCGATTGCTAATACACAAAGTTAAGTAAATAATACCTCTGCTTTAAACTAACAACAGCCTTTTCTTTCTTTATTTTTCTTCTATTTTTTTCTTAATTATATTTTATTTTTTTTAAATCATTATTTGTAGAAATTGAAGCCTCCTGGTTACTATGAAACCAGTCTTGTTTTGCTATTTTTAGCGGCCCTTAGTTTAGCGGCCCTTAGAGCTCGCCTGTAAAACTTGGAACCCGCTCTAAGTTTTATGCATCCTCGATGTTACATTCTGTCATGGCCAAACGGTTAGAGATAATAAAATGAAACCTTTATCATTGTATTCAGCATTAAAAAGTAGGTGACCACATCCAAAAATATCAGACCTGTAGGACCACTCCCTGATCCCCCCCCCCCAAGGCGTTTTCTTTCTTTTAAAGGCGTTTCTAGCGGCCCCTAGGTTACAGCTTGCCTGTAAAATCATTGTCTTAAATGAAAAACTACACTCATTACCAAAAAAAACGAAGACCTAGAAGGAGTTGTCCGATTGTAATGAAATTTCGTAAGCAAAGACATTTGGACCGCCCATGCAAATGATTAAACTTTGGGGTCCAATGAATGAATAGCGAGAGCCACAGCGCATCGGAGCTGCGCACTCAGCTGATATATATAAGAAGCGATTCTCAATCTGATAATCAAAATTTCTGTTGCACTGCGAGTTAGGATACCTTTCAACGACTGAAAAAATGCCTCACCGCAGGATTCGAGCTCATTACGTGCACCTGTCAGAGTTTGAAAGAGGTCGTATCATTGGATTGAAAGAGGCAGGTTGGGCAAATATGGATCAAAGCGATGCGGCGATTAGAAGACGCTGGCAGGAATGGGGGGACAATGGCAGATTTCAGCGTCATGAAGGTAGCAGTCGACCTAGGGCCACAGCACAGTGGGAGGATAGAGTGCTTGTCATATCAGCTATCACATCGCCGGAATCATCGTTATCAATCATCAGACGTGCGACCCGCACACGAGTGTCCACCATGACCATTCACAGATAGCTGAGAGAGCGACATCTACGCTCGTACCCACCGCTACGCCACCTGCCATTCACGTCTGCACACCGTTGGGCCAGATTACAGTGGTGCTTGGCTCGATCCGGTTGGAATGATGCTAACTGGGGACGTATAGTGTTTAGCGACGAATCCCGCTTCCAACTATGTCCTTACGATCGTCGCAGACGTGTCTGGAGACGTCCAGTGCAGCGTGCCGATCCGGCTTTCACTAATGCACTCCACACACGCCCTCAACCAGGAGTTATGGTCTGGGGTGCCATTTCCCTTGATAGCGGGACCCCTTTGGTCGTCATTAGCGGCACACTTACAGCACAGTGATATGTCTACGACATTCTGAGACCGGTTTTGCTACCCTTCCTTTTGCAGTACCCTGGTCTTATTTTTCAGCAAGATAATGCCACACCACATACGGCACGTGTTGCTATGACCTGTCTTGCAGCTTGTGAAACACTTCCTTAGCCAGCTAGATCCCCAGATCTCTCTCTAATCGTGCATGTCTGGGTTATGATGGAAAGGCGATTGCATCCAACAGGGAATGTGAATGACCTAGCCCGACAATTGGAGCAAATTTGGCAAGAAATACCGGAGGAGACCATCAGGGAGCTTTATCACTCTATGCACGTCGTGTGACAGCTTGCATTCAGGGTAGAGGTGGGTCAACACCTTATTGAGTTCGTTACTTTGTAACTCTGTAACTCTGAAATAAATCATTCAATTTGTCTGAAATTTTAATCATTTTCTATTCTGTACATGTTCTTCCTCTCCACCAATTTTTGTCTCCATCGGACAACTCCTTCTAGCTGTGTCGTTTTTATTGGTGATGAGTGTATTAACAAATTATTAGCCTTCAATTTTTGGAAACATATTACATTTATCTTTTATTTAAGATTATGGAAAAGCAAAGATATCATATCAAGCATTGAATAAAATTGTTTTTAATGTTTAATTTAATTTATATTATTCCTTTTTATTTTTATTTTAAAAGCGTTTTCAATTCATTTTTTAGCGGCCCCAAGGTCACAGCTTGTCTGTAAAACATAAACGCTCTTGTTTTAATTACTTTGTTTTTTAAAATTGTACATATTATGGAGCCGCTTTGTTTTTGACACTATATAAAAACATTAATTATCTTGTTTTTTGGGTTTTTTTCATCCTTTTGGAAAAGAAAATTTATTACATTACCGGTTCCTCAAAAATTAATTTTTAGGAAAACAAAACTGACATTAACGGTTTCTACTTCTTTGCTGAAACGGAACTGTATTTTCCTAATGATCAAAGACAGTCATTTCAAACTTCCTTTCCATTTTATCTCCGCATCATTGCTTACATTTTTTTTATTTTTAAATATATCCGATTTTTTTCCTCACGAATCTACTATTAACTCACATTCGATATTAATTTAATATATTTACCAATAATTCAATCCACAACTGTTTGTTAAATAAAATAAAAAAAAAACAATAATTAGTTCTGAGTTTTGGGTCCGTGGCTGGAATAGTTGGGTAGTGAACAATACTTTTGAATTTATTTGTTTGTGAGAATGGAAGTATTATAAGAATTAAAATAGATATAAGTAGGGCAAGTTCTTTAACGTTAATATCCCTTTCTGAAATGTTCACAAATTTAGGCTTACAAGGAGACGACACATCCTGTTTGTTTGGAATTCAAGTGCCCTTTTGTGAGACGAAAGTACACATCAAATACTTCAAAAATATATATACATGTCGGGGCCAACCCTCTTTAGTTTTCGAGATATTCGGCATTATTTTCGTCAATTTTCAAGTGTTCGGTTATAAGCTTCCTGCTGTCACTAGAAAGCAAGTGTAATCGTGGTCCGGTGAATAGCATAGCTGCTTCTGAATCGAAGGTACGCAGGTTCAAACCCTCTGTGGGGTATGAAATTTTTTTTTTTTTAATTTCATTTCTTTCTTTCTTCTAAGTTTTTACTTTCTTTTTTGTTTCTTTTTTTCTGTTTTTTTTTTTTATTTTTTTTTTTTATTTTTAACTTATTTTTTCTGAAATAAAAGCACAAGTGAAATAATTTTAAATACAAACAGTAAAAGATTTTCACCACAACATGATAAGAAAAAATTAATTAATTAAGCAACTAGTTAATTAAAAACCAAAGTTAACGAGAATATTATTTATTTACTTCTAATCGTAAATTTGTTTTCTAATATTCATAACATAAACGGAAGAAAAATTATCATAAAGAAAAAAGACCAAAAAAAATTAAGAAAAATAAAAAAAAAATAAAAAAGAAACAAAAAAGAAAGTAAAAACTGAAAAAAAAGAAAGAAATGAAATTAAAAAAAAAAAAGTTCTTACCCCGCAGAGGGTTTGAACCTGCGATTAAGAGACAGCTATGCTATCCACCGGACCACGATTACACTTCCTTTCTGTTGACAGCAGGAAGCTTATAACCGAACACTTGAAAATCGACGAAAATAATGCCGAATATCTCGAAAACTAAAGAGGGTTGGCCCCAACATGTATATATATTTTTGAAGTATTTGATATGTACTTTCATCTCACAAAAGGGCACTTGAATTCCAAACATACAGGGTGTGTCGTCTCCTTGTTAGAACTTTTAAAGGGTCAAATTTGGACTTTTTCTCAATTTAAACGAAAAGTATAAAAGATGGAAGAGAACATTATATTGAGAAAATGTTGGTATTTGAAAGTTCTATCGAACGCTGTATCACTTATTCATAATATGTAGAATATGGATAATATGTAAAGAACGAATCGGATAAGAGTTGAAAATGAGAAAATAACAGATCCAAATATAATCTATAAAGAACTAATCAATGATGTTAACAAAACAAAATTCATGAAAATGAACATATATAAAAATAAAAGTCCTGACTCACTCACTGACTGACTCATCAACGCCCAGCCCAAACACTTGCATCTAGAAAGCTGAAGTTTTGCACAGAGGTTTCCTTTATGATGTAGACAAGGAATAAGGCCGGATTTTTCGAAATTCTTACGGGATAGGGAATAATCAGGCAAACTGACGATGAAGTGTATGGCGGCAACCCCAGGTGTGTGGCGCCAACCCGCAATACACCTGAGTTAAGTCGAGAACGCCACAACGGGCTGGGAAGTCGTATATTCTCCGATCTCAATATTAATTTGCTAAATAAATAAGGTTTTTTTTTTTTAATGCTATATATGCAAGGGTTCCGGAGCAAAGCAATGCGACGGTACCCGGCTAGTAATAATATAAATTATTACTCACTTAACGATTGTAAATTAAGAGTTGATAATTTGCTTATGAAATAATAATATAACGATTGTAAGTTAACAGCTTATAATATAATAATATAAAGATTGTAAATTAACAATTTAGTAATGGATATTGCCATTATCTTTGATGTCTATATTGTAATTCTTAACTTTTCGTGATTGTTATTCAAATTTCTGTTTGCAATAAGAAAGAAGAAATAGTCATTCTTCCTCTTATTTTATGCATTTGTTTTAATGAAGAAAACTTTCGGTTAGAAAATTGAAATATTGAAATATTGAAGTAGTTATCACATGGAATATATGTATAGCGTTTTTCTTTATATTACTCTCAGTTTCCGTCTAACTTTCTTGCTCGTGAAATCGTTGGCACTGAAAGAATGACTTAAATCCAAAATGGCGGTGCAGTTCGAACATCTTGTCATTCGATAATGCATCCATTTTGCTGTAGCGATTATATTACAGGCTACTTGCAAGTTGTATTTAATTAATTAAATATGACCTGTAATAAATATAACCAGAAACTTTTTCTAGTTAAGTATAATCCTCTAGCACTTCAGTCCAACTGTACAACTTGTATATTTCGCCTAAAACAGTTCAGTTATTCACGAAATTCGGCATAGCAATCGCCATCACTCGTTGCACATACTATTCGATGATATCACACAACAATTATTATCACCATATTACAGATAACAATCACTTCATGCACTTTTGTTTTTGTGTTTGTTTGTGCCCGGTAGCCAAGTGATAAGGCGTTTGGCTAAGGGTTCGAGGAAGGCGGATTTAATTTTCTACACTAAATTCAACTCCTTTAATCTATAATGCATCTCAAATATATTAAATTTTGAGCAAAACTTCCTAAAACTTAATATTCAAAGACTGTTGTCGTTTGCAAATGAATTATTTTTCCTTGAGATATGTGCAAAGGAATTATTGACCTAATAAAATTTTAATGTATTTAAATATTTTTAGGCGCTTTTCCTTTATTTAGATGTGTATAAGAAATTCATTGAGGTGGCAGAGCCCAGCACATAAATTCTGTTTTTTACATTACAATGACCACACACAAGTCAAGAACGATTAAAAAGATTATAAAAAGATACTTAAAAATTCCAGTAGCCTTTCGGGATCCTTTGCGGAAAACCCCTCTTCAACACTCAGTTACTCTTGAAAGGTTCACTTACATACACTGGAATGAGGAATAATAACCAATAAAATTAGTTAAATTGTACTTAAATATTCAGTCTCTAATTGGTGCCAAGAAA
>JAFIDM010101635.1:4335-15003 GCA_023159025.1 Thereuonema tuberculata | reverse complement strand
ATCACACGCTGCAAACATTGTGTACAGGTGAGGGGTGCTCACATACCTTATTGATGTCGGTTTTTATTGTTTGTTTTGAATTTAAACATCATTTTGTTAATGACACAAGTATGATGTCATTCTTATAATTTATGAAAATAAACAATATTTTGTTTATCCCTATATGTAATTCTTTGTTTTGTTTCATGAATAAACATAGAGCTACTTACTTGCAGCATTTGATATCAATCAAAGCAGTTTTTGTCCATTTTTTCGCATTTTATCGCTCCGTGCTTAACTTTTGGGTGTGAGTGTAAATTTCCAGCCAGTTTCAGTCAAATCCTATTGCTATGGATCAGGCGAAATTATACAACACAATATCAACATGGTTCGGGATCCATTGAAATTTAATAAACCAGTCTAGACCCAGAAGAAAGTTCCATTTTTTTTATATTTACATACCAAAAAATATTTTCCGAATTTTTTTGTCATTTCAGGTTTTTGTAAAACTTTTTTGAGTTAAAAATATCGAGTAATATCTCATAAATAGTCAAAAAAGTAACTGTTTTTGCATTTTAATTTAATTAATTGCAGAATATTTTGAAAATTAAAAACAAGAAAATACAAATCCCAGATGCTTTACAATTTCATAATTCAATTTTCAGAATTTTAGGGGTACTGGAGAAAGAAATGTATAAAAGAAATAAAAGGTTAGCAGTTGCTTGAATTTTAGGGGTTCTGGAGAAAGAAATGTATAAAAGAAATAAAAGGTTAGCAGTTGCCTGAATTTTAGGGGTTCTGGAGAAAGAAATGTATAAAAGAAATAAAAGGTTAGCAGTTGCTTGAATTTGTCAGGACTTAATAACACTGTATTATTTTATACCTAAACGTTATGAGTCAACAAATGTTTTAAACAATTTCAACAATACCAAATGGAAAGTCCAACTGAACTGTAAATAAACTGTTTTATATACAACAGCATATATTTTATCTTTTTTTTTTAATTTCTTAAAAAAACATTAATTGTACAAGAAAAAATCCAGCCAATAATAAATGTATATGCTTAAGAGTTGACAAAGGTAAAGTCATAAATTTTCCCAAAAGAATAAATATCTTGTCTATAATTTATTCCGAATATTATCACGTTATTTATGAAAAGAAAAATATTAAACTCAAATTTTTAGTTTAGATTTGGGAAATTAAATCTGCCATTGAGGATTGAGAAAAAAATATACAATTAATATAAATTAAAAGCTTAAACTGCATCAAAAGTTTTCCGAAAAAAAAATATTTTTGAAATGCACAAAACAAAGGTTCTCGCATCCTGAGCTACTATGTTGGGAATCTGAAACTGATGTTTCAGCCTTATTAGGCTTTTTCAATCAGATTTACCCTTGATGGTAGCTCAAAGACAAAGAAGAAGTAACCATCCTTGCTCCCCGGAATGGCCCCTCAAACAAAATCAAGGACCAACAAAAAATCACTGTGTACAGCACAGCCTAAAATTCTTTGCCCTGGTAACCGCTGGACACAAAAGAATTTAGGATAGGATGGAGAACCCCAAGGAAAAAACATACAATGAATGTAAATTAAAAGCTTAAAGTGCATCAAAAGTTTTCCGAAAAAGAAAATTTTTGAAATATACCTCGCACCCTGCTGAGCTACCATGTTGGGAATCTGAGACTGATGTTTCAGCCTTATTAGGCTTTCTCAATCAGATTTACTCTTGATGGCAACTCAAAGTATGAGACAAAGAAAAAGTAACCATCCCGACTTTCAGGAATGGCCCCTGAAAGAAAATCAAGCACCAATAAAAAAATCACTGTGTACAGCAAAACCTCAAATTATTTGTCACGGTAACTGCTGTGCACAAAAGAATTAAAGAAAGGATTGAGAACCCCAACAAAAAATATACAAAGAATGTAAATAAAAAGCTTAAACTACATCAAAAGTTTTCCGAAAAGGAATATTTTTGAAATGCACATATACAAACAAAAGTTCTTGCACCCTGAGCTACCATGTTGGGAATCTGAGACTGATGTTTTAGCCTTGTTAGGCTATCTCAGTCAGATTTACCCTTGATGGCAGCTCAAAGACAAAAAAGTAACCATCCTCGCTCCCCGGAATAGCCTCTCAAACAAAATCAATCACCAACAATAAATCACTTTGCACCGCACAGCCTCAATTTCTTTCTCCGGCAACCGCTGTGCACAAAAGAATTTGAGAAAGAATTCAAAACCCCAACAAAAAAATATACAATTAATGTAATTTAAAAGCTTAAACTGCATCAAAAGTTTTCTAAAAAGAAACTTTTTGAAATGCAGGAAACAAAGTTTCTCGCACCCTGAACTATCATGTTGGGAATTCGAGACAGCTGTTTCAGCCTCAGATTTACTCTTTATAATAGCTCAAAGTGCGAGACACAGAACAGATTTCGGTGTCTCCCCGGAATGGCTCCTCAAACAAAATCAAGTACCAACAATAAATCCTTCTGCACCGCACAGCCTTAAATATTTAAAAAATTTTAATGTTGGTATGAAACACAACTACCGCATTGTTTCATAATTGGAATTTTATGCAATTTACATTTATTATTAATTGCTATTTGAAATAATATTTTCAATGACTAATTTTGAAAACATTTATGTAAATTACACATTTTAATAAATAATGTTATTTTCAATAGATAACATAAAAATAAAAAACTATGTAATCATTAATTAGTCTAAGGGTTGGGACTCATCAAAACTTTTATAAAAATGTTGCTCCATAGGCTTCCTAAGACTGTGAACCCCTGGTATAGACTAATTGAACTCATGATCGAAGGGCAAGACATTCGTTGCCTGAGTAGTAAAATGAAAATGGACTGAAAAACGAATTTTGAGAGAGGGATTAGTAAGATTAATTGTAAAGAGGAAAGACTAATTTAATCCTTCATTTGACAAATTGTTTATCAACTCCCTAATATTTTTGTAAAAATAAAGAATGAAGGATATTTTGCGAGAATTTTACCAGATATTCTAAATACTAAGCAAGTCTTCCACTAATTCAGGAAATGAGTTAGAAACTCAAGTATTGTATTAATTTTATCCAAAAGTTTATCCTGTCTTCGAAAGTGTAATTTGAGTAAAAGGAAAAACATAAGAAGCTATTTTCTGATGAATAAACGATCCATTATTTCAAACGACAGTAACTCCGATAATATTCGTGTGAAATTCTTGCAAAAACTAAATAAAAAAAACTATTTCATAATTAAAACTTAGCGCAATTTGTTTATTATTGATATCAGTGAATTAAGGGAGGTTAATTTGAAAAAGTGTCCCAAGACTTGTTAGTGGCAGTCAATGAGTTATTTATTAACTTGAAGGAGTTTACGGAGTTAATGAGTTTGGTTAAAATACAGAAACAAAACGAAATAATAAAAGAAAAGTAAAACGAATACAAAGAAATACAGCACTGATAAATAGCACATTATCAACAGTGATTCCGTATTGTATCCGAAGCTAAAAATATGGAGCAATATTTCAATATGTAGTTCTTATTTCTTATTTTAGTTTTGTAACCTAACTTAATTTTATATTATTTTATTGAAGTGAATGGAGGAACTTCAGCATTTAAAGATATCTTTGACGTAATCATTACATGGTTTAGTTAGTCATTAACTTATTTAAGTCAGCCCTTTCCATCACTTCGTTGCCCGATGATTATAATGTAACATGCTCGAAATTGTCTCTCGCCCTCCACGTTTTATAACCTTTTAAATGGCCTTATCCTAAATTTTGTTGTGCAATTTTATTTTAAAGTATTTGCTTCAACACACGGTACAATTAATGCATGTAATAATATTAGTTATTTATTAATTTCTACTGAAAAACCTCGGAAAATACCTCGTCCAAAATGGATTACTTCGTATTTCAGCAAATATTGCTTATTGTTATTTTGATAATCCATAATATTATAATTTATTTAGCAGAAATACCCTACATTGGACAATAATTTTTATTGACTACTAGCAGCCGGTTGCAGGTCACATGACACAGATTAAATGAAAGAAATATCGAAATGCGGACGAATGATTTTACTTAGAGTGAGGGACAATCAAAATAGAAACATTAGTGTTCGTGGGAAGTGAAAATTAAGTAGGATGAAGTTTAGTGAATTATTTTTAGAAAATGAGACACTTGTTTCCGGTTTCAAAGCAATTATTATTTTCCAATTATTACAAAGAGAAACAGTAAGTATCTGAATAAACAAAATTAGAATAAATACTGACGTTGGAATTTTTAATTTTTTAAACTGAAAGACCTGACTTTTAAATGCAATAATCAAATGCTTGAAAAAAGAAAATCTAAATAAAGAAGAAACAGATTTTTTTTTTATGTTGATATCTATTTTGATAAGAAATAAAACCCTTATAATAACATCAAACTTCTGACATCAAAGATCTAATAAACTTCAACTAAGTTTTGAAAATTTTATTCTAAGATTGCCTAATCTCAATAACAAAACCTCTAAGTTTCATCAATAATTCACATGAAATATCTACATCAACTTATTCCCAAAATTATTCGACAAAAGACTGTTGACTTTGCATCACGTCTGTCACCTAGAAAAATGAAATCCACTTGGAAAATTCTAAAACTTGAGTAAACAAATAGACACATAAAAGTGGCAGATATTTATACTCATTACTGAGGGAACTCGGCCTATATTTCAATAAGGAATAAATATTAAATAATATTAATCATCATCATCTTCTCAATATCATAAAATAAATGTAAAATTAAAAATACATTTATTTACAAAATAAAACATTAAATAAGTTTTCAAACAAGCAGTAATTACAATAAAATTTTAAAGTTCCTCGATTGTCTACAATAAAAGAATATAAAACTAAGTTAGATTACAAAACGAAAATAAGAAATAAGAACTACTTATTGAAATATTGCTCCATATTTTTAGCTTCCGGTACAATACGGAATCACTGTTGATAATGTGCTATTTATCAGTGCTGTATTTCTTTGTATTCGTTTTACTTTTCTTTTATTATTTCGTTTTGTTTCTGTATTTTAACCAAACTTATTAACTCCGTGAACTCCATCAAGTTAATAAATAACTCATTAACTGCCACTGAATAAGTCTTGAGACACTTTTTCAATTTAACCTCCCTTAATTCACTAATATCAATAAAAAACGAATTGCCCTAAGTTTTAATTATGAAACAGTTTTTTTTTATTTCGTTCTTGCAAGAATTTCCTAGAGTTACTGTCGTTTGAAATAATGGATGGTTTATTCATAAGAAAATAACTTCTAACGTTTTTTCTTTTACTCAAATTACACTGTTCACTTTCGAAGACAGGATAAACTTTTGGATAAAATTAAACTTACGATACTTAAGTTTTTAAATCATCTTCTGAATTACTGGAAGACTTGTTTAGTATTTGGAATATCTGCTAAAACTCGCGCAAAATATCCTGCATTCTTTATTTTTACAAAAATGATAATTAATAAACAATTTGTCAAGTGAAGGATTAAATTAATCTATCTTCTTTAAAATTAATCTTACTAATCCCTCTCTCAAAATTCGTTTTTAGACGTTTTCATTTTACTACTCAGGCAACGATTGTCTTGCTCTTGGGTCACGAGTTCAATTAGTCTATACCAGGGGTTCACAGCCTTAGGAAGCCTAAGGGGGCAACATTTTTATAAGAGTCCCAACCCTTAGACTAATTAATGATTCTAATTAATTAATAATTTCAATAAAATTAATAACTAATTAATAATTTTAATAAAATGTGTAATTTACATAAATGTTTTCCTAATTATTCATTTGAAAATGTTATTTAAAATAGCAATTAATAATAAATGTAATTTGCATAAAATTCCAATTATGAAATAATGTGGTAGTTGTCTTTCATACCAACATTCCAATACTAAAGTCTGAGACAGTTGTTTATTGCAAGTTACGACATTTTTCAATGTTGTTATCTGTTTGGATCAATGTAAAGGCTCAATTTTAATTTTAAGTTTGACATTATCGGGCCACAACTAATATACCGGCAAGCTATGTACACCACTAGTCACATTTCCTATTATTATTATTCTTTATTGTTATTACCGTTTTATATAAATATAAGGAATCGTAATTTGGAATCAAGAAAACCATGTTCATCTTGGCATAGAAATGGAACCACCATCGTTTCTGAAACTTTTTTCATTCTGCAGATAGTTTATGCTTTTTAATTTCGAAATTAAAGTTATTAAAGAAAAAAATATTAAGTAAAGCAATTATTGTGAATTTAAAAGAAAACCATAAAGAATAGAAAAAATTTAAAGCAATAAATAAAAACTTCTAAAGAAATTGAATTTCACTTTAAAAAAGAGTGAGATTTCAATAAAATTTTAAACTGTTATTTAATTGTTTCATTTATGATTGTAATTTTGATTAAAAAAATATTTAAAAAATTTAGGAATGTAAGTTTATTTCCCTTTTTTCTTTTCTATGTTTATGGAATTTGGCCAACTAGAGACCATGGAACTAGCTTAATGTGACAACGTCAGGGAGAAGCTAGTGAAAGTCAAGAAGAGATTCACAACCTGTCCAGAGCAACCCTGAGATTTTTAGTCACAGGGAGAAACGCACGAAGAAGAAAGAAACAGCAATACCAAAAGCGGGATTCGAACCCAGATTCCTACACAATAGCCACACGGCAGACCACCATCTAGACCGCTCGGATAAGCCGGAACTATTTCCTTTTCATTTTTTAGGATTTCTTTTTTTAATTTAAATAATAAATAAATTTTAACTGAAATGATACTGAAGTAGTTCGTACTAAAAATTACATTATAATATATTTTTAATCAGATGTAATCTTTAAATGTGAAATAGAAAAGCAAAATGATCCTTTTTCGTGTAAATTTGTCGGCTTATAAAGGGTTGTTTCTCAAATGATTCTTTGACTATTTCAGGGCGGTGTCTTAGCTTCGGTATTACAATTCCTGTCTTCTTACGTGACTGGGATTTCTACAGAAACAGCAGAATGAACTGAATTTCTTGTCATCCCATCTACATCCCAGATGTAATTTTCTTCTTTAATAATTTATGTAATTTTTCAATGTACAATTGTTACTCTGCGAATTCCTTCCTTCCTTTCACAGAGTCTTCATTTGCTTTCTATTGAAATAAGTCCTTTTTTTATGATTTCAATTCCATAATTCATTTCTCAAAAATCCGCAATGAGTTTTCTTCCGTAGGGTTTTTGGTGTGTAACTACTTTAAATAGTATCCTTGTTTGGATATTAATATTCTATTCTTTCCAGGTATCAAAACACGCTATATTGTCTTGAATTCGCCATTTTATTCAGTAATATACTCGTTGTTGAACCACCTGTTAATTTGAAAACAGCAGCCTTTATTTCATTTGTTTATGGGATTGAAATAAAATGAAAATGGAAGATAACATATTACCTCAACTGGGATGATTCACAGATTCACTAGTAACTTTTGAAACTTCAAAATATTACATTGTTACATTGTTGTCATTGTCCCAAAGTTATTTTGAGAAATTACGATATCTTCTTCTTCTTTTATCGAATTTGGCCAACTAGGGACCACGGAACTAGCTCAACCTGACAACGTCAGGGCGAGGCTAGTGAAATTCAAGAAAGGGAGGACGAGAATTATATCCCGTCCAGGATAACCCTGAGATAGTAAGTCCCAGGTGGGAAACGGACGAAACACAGAAGAAGAAAGAAACAGCCATGCCACCATCGGGATTCGAACCCGGGTGCTGGCACATCGGCCACAACGGCAGCCCGCCGGCTAATCCGCACGGCCACGCCAGCACGGCATCACGATATATTGAAAATAAGTATTTCTTTTAATTGGCATTAATTTTTTTCAGTTCCGCAATTTCATCAATATACTATATCAATATACTATGTACTACTTTTGAAGAAGTACATCTTACTACTGTTATTGTATTATAAAGCTAACTTTGCTCTACCTATAGTAATAATCCAAAATTTCAGCAATTTTTATCCAATCTGAAGTGTGGTCTTCAATTTCTCAGCTTTAATTTTATCAAAATTAAACAATTGCGAATTAAAACAAAAAAGAAAAGAAATGTTGCAATTTTACTATTTGATAAATTTTTAATTTTTTGGAAGCTCTAATTCGAAGCTCTAATATGCAGCTTATCTTTTTCGATGATTGGATAGAAACAATTTCAACTCATTTATGTGAAGAAAAAAGATAATTTATTTAATTTTCCGGAAGTTATTACAATAATTAAAAAATTGATGGAAATTAATATGCTATGTATTTATAACAAAATACAGAAATCGAACTTTAAAAATAACTATTGTAAATTAGATATTCAAATTTCCCGAACGCGAGACTCATTCAGCATAAAGACTCGATCAACACAAAATTTTCCCGATTTTTGTTTTTCATTCAGTTTTCAGAGGGAATTTACCGATGGTAGATTCCCTAATGATTGCCAGTTTTTTTGCAGGAAATGAAAATTTCGATTTCGCCGAAATATAAAGGGCATGAAATCTCAAAGGCAATCAATACTCTCTTAGCAAGCAAAGATAAAGACTTGTTGATTTTTAAATATTGTGTAAAACTTCATGAAAACTTTAAACGTTTCATTCAGATGTAATTTTAGATGTGGGAGAATTTCGTAAAACGATTCTGCTATAGGCTACGTTCAGCTGCGAAGGCATCACGGGGCCAAAACAAAAATTCATTTACATGTACTTCTAAATTTTATAATAATAAAACACATACGTATAATAAATACCGAGTATACTGTAAATACTATATAATTTTTTTCTTCACAAAATCTTTCATTACGTCATCAAAATTGACCGATTTCGTCGACCACGGGAACTTCTAAACCACCCGGGGCCTGCCAATACGCTGACCCGCCTTGTTAAGGCGACTTACCGGCCACTGCCTAGCTTCGTAAAACGAAGGCTACGTTACGGGTGAGATGCGCAAATCACAAACAAAAGCAAATGTATATTTTCATACTTCAAAAGCAAATCGCTTCAAATTTAATAAATAAAATAAGAGAAATAAAAAACATTTTTTTGCTTCTTTTAAAAAAAAAAAAAAAAAAAAATTCAGCATTACGGCTGAAAAAAAATTCAAAACACGGCAAAAAAGGAAAAGAATTTAGAAATTATTTCTAAATTATTGGTATTCGCCACAATAATAATGTCACAATAATAATTTATTTTAAAAATAACTTCTAAATTATGAAGGTTATTAAAGTGCGGAAAATATCAATAATTATAATGTCACATTATTATTGATACTTTCCGCACTTTAATAACCTTCATAATTTAAAAGTTATTTTTAAAATAAATTTAAAAAGAAAATATAATTTTAAATCTTTTCTATATAAAACTATTCTCTAATTGATCGAAAATATAAATGATGGACTCTACGAAACAGAAACGTTCAATCTTAATTTTTGTTGCGTTTATCACTGAGTATTTTTTAGGCTTTTTAACGTATTTTATAACAGAGAAAAAATACTAATCTATATATATAAAAATGAATGTATCTTTCTTTCTTTCTTTGCCTCTTTGTTTCTTTGTCCTTTATACACTCCTAGGCCCTTTGACCTATCTGGACCAAACTTTGCAGAATTACTCTTTAGGACACTG
The DNA here is from genome assembly GCA_023159025.1 of Thereuonema tuberculata. Taxonomy (NCBI): domain Eukaryota; kingdom Metazoa; phylum Arthropoda; class Chilopoda; order Scutigeromorpha; family Scutigeridae; genus Thereuonema; species Thereuonema tuberculata. Next base: position 5,343 of record JAFIDM010101635.1, on the reverse strand, counting down.
CGGAAAAGATAGGCTACCTTAGAACCCGGACCCACCTCCCAAAAGGGGTTGAAAAGGGGTAAAAGCCCTGAAAACCCAATATCCACAGGGTGGTGAAAATAAGAACTACACAAATATTGTGTAAAGTGAAAAATTCGCTCTCCTATGGGGGGCAGGGTCACCACACTTGGGTAGGAGGAAGCCGACACAAAGGCTGAAGTGTCCCACCCCGACCGACACCGGGACCTTATATTTAGGGTCCCTTCTCGGGTCCCCAAGGCAATTGCAAATAAGGAAAAATTCGCTCTCCTATGGGGGGCACGGACACCCCACTTGGGTGGGGTATGGCGACACATGGGCCTAAGTGTCCCACCCCCGATCGACACCGGGAACTTATATTTAGAGCCACTTCTCGGGCCCCCCAAGTCAATTGCAAATAAGGAAAAATTCGCTTTCCTATGGGAGGCAGGGACACCACATTTGGGTGGCGCGATGCGACACAAGGGCCTAAGTGTCCCAACCCCGATCGACATCGGGACCTTATATTTAGGGCCCTTTCTCGGCCCCCCCCCCAAGTCTATGGGTATGTCCACAAAAATAGGGACAAATAAAAAAAAAAAAATTAAAATTTTTTTTATTTTTTAAATTTTTTTTTAATGGTGTAAATTTTGCTAGATGACATTTTTTTATATTCCAGTTACCAGTTTTTATGCCTTTGACGAAGTTGTGTGTATACTCTTTTACTAGATTTTAACCTAAAAGTAACATGAGTTACCGACTTCGTGTAACATGAGTTACCCACTTTTAAATAAAGAAAATATCTTCAATGTCATCTTGGAACAATTTTCTTTTTTTTTTAAGTAAATTTGGACTGTTGGTCAAAATGTTAGCCAATTATAGTTTTTAGAAGATATGCTTTGAGGAGAAATCCCATATGTTCTTACTAAGCAGAAATAGAATGTCTCTTTGGCTGTAACATGAGTTACCAACATAAATTAATTTTTTGCTTTAAAATACCACATGCTTACC
>JAFIDM010101633.1:0-15004 GCA_023159025.1 Thereuonema tuberculata | reverse complement strand
AGACTCTCGATGATAACTCGTCTCGAAAGCACTATACACATAATTGAAACTTTACTATCAACTTTCAGTTGATATTTATAATTAACTCTAGATGACTAAATAAGCAATAATTAGTTTCACTAATTCACACACAAATTTTCCTAATCACTTGTATGAAATCAATTCGGATCCATTTGATCCACTGGCACTAATTTCTCTTCTGTTTCAAAAAACCTAAGCCTATTTAGACGTTCGATCTTCGGAATTCTTCGCATGGTGATTTCTATCGAATTCTTCCTTTATTCGATCCTCTCAGCAACCGGAAAATAAATACTTTCATTCGTCATGATTATGTCTTCTTATCCTGGATTTCTCAATTATTTATTACGGTTCTGTTCGGGTTTAAATCTACGCTTTCCGTGGATGACGTCAGTTGTTCATTTGTCTAGGAGGGCCTCAGAAGATTAATAATTATTTCTTATTTACTTGCGTCATCTGCAACCTTATTCTTTCGTACTTTTAGTTTTGGCAGCGACATTTCTTCTTCAATATTCCCGCTCTCCTATATCTGTCAACGTGGAGACATACCAGGCATATTCATCTCCGTTCAAATCGAACGATCTGCTACAGGCTTTGTCATTACGCCATCTTGTCCGTTGTCATACCGCACACATTAATCCCGCAGAAAACTAGTAAATAATCTCTAACTAAAAATTTTCTTTTCAAGCACGATAATCACAATATATATCATCACAAAAATTAAACTTCAATTAATTAAATATAAATATTAATATAACTTATATTTAATTTAATATATACATCAGCAAAGATAAAGAAGTTGGTTTTGCAGCTATAGTTTTGCTATTAATCCTCAACTCCTTTCACAGCAGAGATAAATAAATAATAAAAAAAAAGTCCCTAAGAAGAGAAGTTTATGGATGGAAACAAAGAACCAGAGTACATCCAGATTCCAGCATGAAGTTATCACTGTCGTAGTTTTTCAAATAAGTTTTTGGTTTCCACTACGTTGGTGTCGAGTTGCTTCTCAAAACTTACCTGAAATTAGAGTTTGCTGTATGTAGAGCAAGTGATGGTTTTTTTTTCGAGCAACTGGCCGGTTTGAGGTAAATTTTCGAGAACGTGTAAGCAGCTATAACAGCTGAAATTAACAACCTAATGATTGGTTGAGTAAAATTCCTGTCCATGCATTGCTTATTCTACATAAACTTACAAGGATGTGAAAGTTCCCCCTTCAATTCCGTGACAGGGAAATGCTTGTTTCTATTCTGAGAAACAAACATATTTTCGGATAAAAATCGAAGTTTTACTGATGGTAGTAGACTTAAAAAAAAGTTGACTGACATTCCTAAAACTTCTACAGCTTATTTGATATAATTTACTTCAGGCTGTACGTAATGGTTATGTTCTTAGTGTGTATTCCACCCATAATGTAACTAAAAGAAATGTTAAGTACAATTGGTAATTTGATAGATACACCATTAGCGAATCGTCTGATGGTAAACGTTGTTCTGAAGTATTAAGTTTCCATCAGAGCAGAGGGTTGGGGTGGGGGGAATCATTTGTTCTGATTGCCTTTGTTTAATCTGCGCTTCCAAACCCTAATTAAAAACCTAAAACTGGGGGTTGTTCCTTTTCTGAATGATCTACTTAAATAAACGTAGAGTTACTTTGTCTGTTCCGTTCACATCCTTTGACCTACCAACACAAAATAGCAAACGTCGCAGAGCACCTTTTCATTTGATTTTTTTTTTTAATTTAAAGCGATTCCCGTAAAGCTATACGTTCGTTCTGTCTGTCCATCTGTCACTAACTCTTACAGCCGAAAACTATAAATCGACAGAGTCCTACCCTTTTGAGAACTCTTAGGACTTGAGAGTTGGGAAAAAACACGAATTCCGGTCTTCGGTTATTCTCTATATCATCGGAAGTGGCTGATGTCTGTATTGTTCACTCCCCCAATCTTAATATTAACCGTTTAAGTCACAACCTACGTCACCGTTCAGAGTTGCTATGGTCGTTGCTAGGCTCTTAGCATTGCTAACAGTTGCAGTCAAGCCGGTGTTTATCGTCGTTTTTCTTTGATCAAAGACCCAAAATAAAAAATTATCAGAACGTATTTTTAAGATTTCAAGAAAGCCCACCTGAGGGTTTTCCCCCCTTATTTTTGAGAATTTTAGGAGAAACATTAAGAGGACGAAAGCTGTATTTGTTTTCATATTTTTCGTATATACCCACATTGCTATTGGAGAATGACTTTGAGTGAATCAATCAGAAGCTGTCGACATCTGACTGAAACTCATTTCAGAAGTAGGATTGTAGAAGAATAAATAATTTTATTATTGTTGGCGAATTAAAAACACCACTTAAACGGTCCATTTAGAAGATACTACTATGAGATCATAACTCACAATTAGAATTTTGGAAGGCGAATACAATTTTAAATTTTCCCGGGTAAAATTGTTACTACGGCTAATTAAGTCACTGAATTAGCTTTATTCAATTAGCCTATACAGGACATTTTTTTTTTCTTTTTCAAACGGAGTAGGGATATTTCAATTCCTGATTTTCATTATTACATTATTATTATTATCCGCGAATAGGCCACGACGGAACACGCGCTAGCCCAACCTGACAACATCAGAACGAGGCTAGGTAGTCGAGTAGGGTGCGAGAATGCACCTCTCTTCGAGAAGAAACCTGAGAGAGTGAGTCCCAGGGAGAAACGGACGAAACACAGAAGAAAGAAACAGCCATGCCACTACCAGGATTCGATCCCAGATGCCGGCACACTGGCCACACGGCAGACCGCCGTCTAGACCGCTCGGCGATGACGGCATGGCTCATTATTATTATTATTATTATTATTAAAAAAATTATATTAACTTTTAAATTATGTTACTGCCTAATTTAAAATTTTAGAAAATTATCACTTAGCGGTCTACTTGACAAAAAATCACTTGAAAAAACTATACTATGTACGGTAAGTCTTTTAATGTTTTTTAACAATGTATTCAAAACTAATTAAACATTTGTAGTATACCTATATTCAGAACCTGCTGATAGGAATTTGTCATTCCTAATGGGACTGTAACTTTTGTATTTTGAATCGTAATAAAAAAAAATATTATTATTATTATTCTATTGTTTAATTGTTTTCATTGTTATTGTAAATCCTGTATGGCAGGGATGCTCAAACAGTCGATCGCGAGAGCTTTTGGAATCGATCGCGGAAATAATTTGGATATCAATACAAAGTAATCTCATTTCTGCGGCGGTCACTCATATGCGACGCTTTTAAATAATAATTATGCATTATGGATGCCGAAAATTCTTGTCTAGATTAATTGTTTAATAATAATAATTTCAATTTAAGTTGAGACCTGTAATTCATTAGCATGCGCACTATATCGAAAGCATTGTTCTCTAAACACACTCGATCCCGTCACGTTGCTCTCTGATTGGTCGGAATACTCCAGAAGCATGCAACCGCGTGACGTTCAGGGCACTGATTGGCTAAAATTTTACAGATTCTTCTAGAATTACTTTTTCATATATAAAGCAAGCGCAAAATTATCTCATTCAATATTACTAAGTTATTTTAGAACACTTGTACGTCGAATTTGCAACATAAAATGATTGCGGCGAAAAAAAGTAAAACCTACGATTTTAATAGTGATTGGGAGGACGAATTCTTTTATCTTTGGCGAAACACACTTATCTTTGGCCATAATAAACGTGTGTTTGCCTTGTTTGTCGAGCATTGCCTAAACGCGGGAACTTAGAAAGGCATTATAAAACCGTGCATAAAAATTATGAAAATGATTTTCCGCAAAAGAATGAGTTAAGAAGATGAAAACTTCACGATTTGAAAAGTAGTTTGAAAGCAGAGCAATCCATATTCATACAGGACCGGCGCTAGGAGGGTGCGGGACCTCGGGCGAGATGAATTTTGCGGGGCCCTTGCCAATCCTATTTTAACAACCAAAAAAAAAAAAAACGGAAATCTTACTTTAACAACCAAAAAAAAAAACCGAAATCTAACCAACTAAAAACAAAAAGCGACGATCCTATTTTATCCTCTTTCTTCTACCCAGGCGCAGGACCTGGGGCGATCGCCCCCATACACCGGCTCTGTTCACTAGACCAGCCAAACAATCAGTAGCTGCAACAATTGCGTCTTTTAAAATTTCCTACATACTGATAAAACACAAGAAACCTTTGGAAAGATAGTGAAAGAAACATTTATTGAAGCGGCAGACGTACTGTTTAATGACTTAAAAAAATATAACAGAGATTATAGCTGCCATCAAGGAGATCCAGTTATCTCGTCCAACTATTACTAGGCGTGCCGAGATCATGAGCAGTGATGTGGAGACCAAACTGAAAAGTGATATCATGGAATGTACATACTTTTCTTTGCACTTTGATGAGTCCACTGATATGACTGATACTGCCTAGTTATGTATTTTCATTCGAAAAATTTTCTGAAATTTCGGCTAAAGAAGAATTGTTGACAATGCTACCACTGAAAGAAAAACCTCGCATTGAAGATATTTACAACGCTTTTCTGAATTTTGTAAAAAGGTATGTGCTACTTTTTACAAACTCGTGTGAATGTAACAGATGGAGCATCATCCATGACTGGCAATAAAAATGGGTTTGTTGCATTGTGTCGAGCTATTGATGATTTCCCATCGTTTTTCACATTCTATTGCATCGTTTATCAGCAAGTTTTATGTTCAAAAAATAGTAAATATGAAAGATGTCATGGATATTGCCACGAAGATCGTGAATTCCATCCGTGCTCGAAGCTTGGAAAGACGCTCTTCAAAGTGCAATTGGAAGCTGGCGAGCAGTCTGCTGAGCACACTGATTTACTTCTTTATGCAGACGTGAGGTGGATGAGCCGCGGAAAATTTATAAAAAGGTTTCAGGAATTACTACCTGAAATTATTTCTTTTCTATACGAACGAGATGACGACACTGAGATACTTAAAAAAGAAAAGTGGCTCTTTGATTTAGCGTTCTTATCAGATGTGATAAATCATTTGAATATCATTAACTTGGAGCTATAGGGTAAAAATCAAACCGTTATCGACATGATTAGCGCAATAAACTCTGTTAACAAATTGAAGTTATTGATTAATCAACTGAACAAAAAGGATCTCAAAATTTTCCAGCTTTGGAAATAAGAGCAAGTAATTAGGTACATAGCCTGTTATGTACATTTTATATCTATAAGTATGTGACAATAAAATAATTTTTCTCTAGTATGTATGTTTTTTCTTTAGTAGCTATGCCTTAGCTTAGTCCTAATAGTCGGCCGTCGATCGCTTGTCGCCTAAATATTTTGTGGTCGATCGCAGACACTACAAGTCTGAGCACCCCTGCTGTATGGAATATCTCATTTACAGTAAAATAAAACAAAGAACGCACGTAACTAAACAAAACATAAATTCACTGAGCTATTTTTTGATATTTGTGCTATAAATCGGAGACAGTACTGTTTCAAGGCTAATTGGCCTCTCATCAGTCCAATCCGCCCAGCATACCTAGCTCAGTGAAAAACGCTAGCGTAATAATATTTCAGGGAGGGAAAAACTATTTCATTTTCTGCATCTAACTGTACGTAAGATTGAACTTGAATCACAGTGGACATGAAATTTGCTATGTTAAAAAATAATGGAAATTTATCAATAATTCAGCTGCTGTAGGATTACTTTTTCCATAAATGTTGTAATATTCACAGAAAATAAAAAAAAAAAAAATGTTTTTTAAAGTAAACCATCAAATTCTGAAAAAAAGGCTAATGTTAATTTCTTCAGGTTTTTTTTTTTTTTTTTTCATTTTATTTATTTGTTTCTTTATTTTTTGCAAGTAATGTTAAAACGTAGATAAGGATTTTTTTTTCCTATTAAAAATACTGCTTGTACATTATTATTACTAATATGCAATATATACAGTTTTGAATATGCAGATATGTAATTAGAATCTCAGTAAGTAAATTAAATTAGAAATAAAGTTTAACGTGCATATTATTAACTTAAAAAACAAAGATAAAAAATGCACAAGTGTAATGTTTTTTAAATTAAATTAACATTTGATAAAACAGAGGTTTTTTTCTTCATAAAACTATTTTGTTTTCAAAACTTATTTTATTTCTATTTCATTAATTAATGATGAAAGATTAATAATAATAAAAAATAATTGAAGAAATCACTGACCTAATTACTAACTGATTGCAAAGACTTTTATAAGAAAAAAACTTGAATCCATATTTAGGAGTTGCCCTGTACAAGAACCTGCTGTCGTGATATGTGGAGATTTTAATTAATGTTCTTGATTAATGTGGTTTATTTATCTAATACCATTTGGAAACCATTCAGGAAGTAAACAACTCCAACTCATAATTTACGATTTTTTTTTTAATTTCTAATTCCCGCTTCTTTTTTTTTTAATTGAAAGGTTAATTAAATCTAAGTGATCTTTAAAACTACTGTATTTCATTTACTTTTTTTTTTTTTTAAGCAGTCATTTCTTTAATTAGTTGGTATTAAATCAATCTATGTCACTCGTAATAGAAACCATAGGAATTTAATAAAGAGTTATTCATAAGTTCATTGTCAAAATACAGGAAATAAACTTCGCCAAAACATGAAACGATAATGTTTTTTAATTCAGAAAAATTAATCGAAAAATTTATATAAAAATATGTATAAAGTTTATATTTTATACTACTAGCATATCTATTACAAGTCGAAAAGATGACTTAAAAAAATTAATTAGTATTTTTTTTTTTAAAAAGGCCAAATAGTCAAAATATTGTATAAAGAAAACAAGGAAATATAATTTTGTGCTAAAGCATAACAAAAAAATTTAAATAATAATAATAAATACAAAGGAAGTACATTAATGTAAGGAAAATAAAAAAAATGTTAGGAAAATAAGAAAAGCAAAAAAAAAAAAAAAAGCTTAAGAGAAAAAAAACAAACAACAACAACAACAACAGTTGATATAGTATTCGAACCGACAACCTCCAGCATATCAGTCCTAGACCCTACCCATCAAGCTATAGCTGACAACTGAAATGAAATGGAGCGTACCTAAACATCGTAGCTGACTAAGTGCAACCGTACATGTTATTATCCTCATGCAGATGACTACTTCCAGAAGGATAATGTGTCGGTGCACAAAGCCCGCATCAGTGTGGGCTGAGATCCAGGGACTGAGCGGGCCACTGAAGTAAGGAAAAGTCATCGTCATCTTCCTCAAACCATCCCACAGTGATGCGGGCTTTGTACATCGGCGCATTATCCTGCTGGAAAATGAAGATAAATTGTTAACATGTACGTTTGCACTTGGTCAGCTACGCTCTAGCATCCTGACGTGACTCCAGAGGTATCAATGGATCCAACCTGTGCCAGGAAAACACCCCCCACACCATGACACTGCCCCCACCGGCTTAAAGAGTTGTTGTGAAACAGCATTTGTGCGCACAGCAGGGGTGCACCTAATAAAGGGGCCGGACAGTGTATACTACTTCATTCGATTTTACTCTCCTTTTAACATTTAGGAGTAGCAAAAACTTTCTTTTCTTACGAAGCCACCAAAGAAAGTTTACCTAATAAAGAAAAAAGCATAACTTAATCAGGCCTGGAATCCACGTGACAGAGGTTATTAAATTCTGAATAAAACAAATCAATTAATTAATAAGTAAAGCTAATAATTAAAAATAAAATTTTTATTTCAATTTGGAATAACAATATTGACACCCAAAGTCCACATTGTATTATGTTGACATTAATTCACGAAAAGTTTTCAGTAATATAGTTTTTTTAATACTAGATGGCGCTGAAATATCTAGAATGATTAATCCATTAATAAATGTCATGTCTCTTTTCCATTCTTTTGTGACGCATGATTGTTTCATTTTGTATTATGACTAGCCGGATACCGTTGCTTCGCTCCGGAACCCTTACATACATAGCATAAAAAAAAAAAAAAAAAACTATTTATTTAGCAAATTCTGGCCTTCTCCGGATAACTCAGATGTATTGCGGGTTGGCGCCACACACCTACACATCGATAAGGCGCGAAAATATAAATCTTCTTTATTCCCTATCCCGTGGGAATTTCGAAAACTCCGGCCTTATTCCTTGTCTACATCAAATAGGGACCTCTGTGCAACATTTCAGCTTTCTAGGTCCAAGGATTTGGGCTGGCGTTGATGAGTCAGTGATAGTCCGGCCGATATGTGAAAAAAATTGGAAGAATTGTGCCTTTAATGATAGAAGCATATAACTTGGGGCATATATACTGCATATATTAAGATTTAATTTTGGATATGAGGCCATCTCAGATTTCCCCTATTACAGTAAAGGCGGACATTCAAAATGGCGGCCTCTGAATATATTTTAAGTGCGCCTTTTTATTATTATTTGATAATGATAATAGCGTACTATACGTGATTTTACATGAATTGATGCTATAAATATATATGCATGCCATTTGTAAAGGGTTTCCCCTGTAACTTGTACCCGCAGTGCTCATCAAATCACAGCCAGTTGCCTATATTTATTTACACAGCAGGCTTACTGTGACTACAGCCAACACATAGAGCATAGCAGTCAAGTTAAGTCATTTGAAGAGTGATGTAAAGAAAGAGTTGATGTATATCCCCAATTTAGATTCTGTATTATCGTTCTAAAACTAGAACTCCTTTTGTTGACTTTTGTTAGAGCAATACGAGAAGGAGATTTTCGGCTCTAAGTAGAGGCGCTATCCAGTATTGTTCCCTGGTTCTTTTCTCTTGACCATACTCACTATACGAGATGGATTGCTGTCCACTTACGTGACATGATTTCACTTAAACAGAATCACCTTGCCACCTACGAAAAATTCATGAAAGGAAAGTTTGTCACCAAAAAAAACAAAACAAGTAGGGCATTCTCTGCTATTGCTATTGATCAGGCCCATGAACAAAATAACGCATCAGTCAAAGATGATGGAAGAGCTGTAGGCATAACAGAAAACTCAAAAGCTCTGCTTCGTTGGATGGTATATAGATTGCTTTCGCCCGCTTAGTTGAAAAATTTAATTCTACCAAGACAGAGAGACGGGAAGAAGATGAGCGTCGCCGAAGATAACAAGCATTTATAGATGGCATTTGAAAAAGATGTCAAGTCTCTGACTCATGTAATGCAAGATCTGGGAAACCCATTCAGTGAAAACAGCTCTGATCTTCTGGTATTTGACAGCAGAAATATCGTACATATGGCTGTTTCAGACACATTGTTAAATATAAAAAAACTGGAATTGAAAAGTATGAGTTACATGTCAGCGAGAGGCTTATTAATAAAACTAAACGTATATCAGATCCTATTAAGCGAAAAAACCTGTACCTCTTCAGCAGTCCTCCAGTGAAAAGTCTAATAAACAGTTACAGTTGACATCACTGAAGAATGACTGCTCGTTGTTCTCAAAATTGTACATTGCAGCACAGATTTGGATGAGTTCTTTAGACACGAGAACCGAGCTTATTCTCCAGCTGTCAAAGTTGAGGAGTTAAAGAACCGGAACAAAGTCAGCTTTATTGACTTGTCTTGAAGGACTTGCACCTACTGGCACTACCAAACCAACAGCAGAAATTACAATCATTGACGGTACTACAATTGTCAAAATGCTGCGACCAGGATTGGCAATTGTAGCAATGATGCAAAAACATTTGAAGATTATGTTAATATTGTATTCATACCCTACATCAAAGCTCAGCTTCAACATGTAAGAAGGATAGATATCATCTGGGACATGTACATGATTAATAGCTTGAAGAGTGACACACGCAGCAAAACGGGAAAAGGTGTTCGAAAACGTGTTGAACCAAGAAGTTCACTTCCTAAAAACTGGGAGGAGTCTCTCTGGGTTGATGAAAATAAGACTGACATGTTCTCTTTCTTAGCTATAACATTAGCAGCTATTTCCACTGACAAGCAGGTGATTACCACACTTGGTAGCGAGCTCTTACTATAAATCGTCAAGATGTCTTAGGACTGGCTCCATGCACACACGAAGAAGCTGACACTCGAATCTTACTTCATTGATGTGATGCTGTGCAGCAAGGATGTACCAAAGCCGAAATACGCACTGTGGACAACGATGTTTTAGTTCTTGCCATCTTATCAACGTCTAAACATTGAGGAACTGTGGGTTGCTTTTGAAGTGGGAAAGAACTACCGATCTTCGCCGCGCATGACTTAGCAAGATCTTTGGGTCGTGCCCGTTGTACTGCCTTACCATTGTTTCATGCAATAACTGGGTGTGACACTGTATCCTTCTTTGGAAGAAGTGGCAAAAGGACCACATGGGACACCTGGAATGCATCTGCAGATATCACCGCTACTTTTTGTGGATTGACTGACAGACCTACTCAGTAGACTTGTCAAGATAGGCTGAAACCATTGGAGAGATTTATAATTTTGCTATATGACCGTACTAGCAGCGACCAAATGTGTTAACGATGCAAGAAAACACCTGTTTATTCAGAAAGGTAGAGCAATTGACAAACTTCCTCCTTCGCAAGATACTCTCATTCAGCATACAAGGAGAGGTATGCTCCCGTCATCAAGTGATTGGGGTTGGAAGAAGAAGGTTGAAGGTGGATGGGAAAGATCTTAGACAATCCTACCAGAGGCATCGCAAGCATGCAGGGAACTCATAAGGTGTGGCTGCAAGAAAGGCTGCACGCGACAGTGTCAATGTAGGAAGGCCGCCTTACAGTGTACCGCTCTTTGTACTTGTGGTGCTCTTATATCGAATTTTGAATCTAATCTATTATCTATTACATCTAATCTATTATGTATAATCTAATCAATTATATAGTTATTTAGAATTCTGTACAATACAGACAATGCAGTATTAGTATTTCCATTAAATATTCCATCAAACATTTGTTATAAATAGATTATCAATAAATATTTTATAAATAAAATGTAGTATATTTTATTAATAATAGCAAACTACATGCACAAAACAACAATTACTCGCCATTGCTGTCATTTAACATCATCAAATATCATTTAAAAGGAGCACATAAAATATATTCAGAAGCCGCCATTTTGAATGTCCGCCATTACTATAATAGGGCAAATCTGAGATGGCCTCATATCCAAAACTAAATCTTAATATATGTAGTATATGTGCCCCAAGTTATATGCTTCTATCATTAAAGGCACAATTATTTCGCATATCGGCCGTACTATGAGTAGTGAGTCAGGACTTAACTTTTTATGTATATATCGGGTGATCAAGAAATAACAGAAGGTGTTCGGAGCCCTGTAGCGTGTTATGAACTGGACGAAATAGAACAAAATTTGGCCACCATAAACATTAAAGTATGCGGTTTCGATTTGTCAAGGAAAAAAAAATAGTAACAAACACCGCCGATAGGGGAAATTTTGGCGCTGCGGTCGAAAAATGCAGCATGAAATTTACATATACGGGTACTTTGTGACATGATATCGAGGATGAAAGGAGGGGTTTCGGGAATTCTAGTCATTCTGCGAGAAGTCGCCCGTCGATGGCGTTGTCACTACGAGATTATTAGTAAAGCTGTTTTATCAGCGGGATGAAAATGCCAATGCTACTCTTCATGAATACCGGCGGTTAAAACAGTTACATAGAGAACCGATGACCATAAGTTACTTACGAAGAATGGTTGAAAAATTTGAAAGAACAGGAACTCTTGGTGTGCAACCAGGCCGAGGACGTAAACATATCAAGCAGGAACAAGTTGAAGAAGTTGCAACTGCCGTTCAAGATCAGGCAATAGCTAATAAGCAGGGTACCAGCAGTGCACGTTTAATATCCCGTTGTCGACGGTGCAGAAGATATTGCGTAAGATCCTGAAAGTTTATCCCTATAAGATAACACCCATTCAAGAATTGCTCTCAGGGGACAGAAATACCCGATTAGAGTTTGCTTTGAGATTTTTGGCTCGATTCGAAGTGGATGACGAGTGGCGGATATTATGGAGCGATGAAGCTCACTTCCATGTGCACGGTTATATCAACACACACAACTGCCGTATTTGGGCTGATACAAATGAGATCCCCTTACATTCGCCGAAAGTCACAGTTTGGTGTGGGTTCACTGCATCTTTTATCATCGGCCCGTACTTGTTGTTGTTGGTTGGTGTTTTATGGCGCAAAAGCAGCTGCGGCTAAGCTGCGCCAAGGCCCGTACTTTTATGAAGAAGTTGATAGAAATGGACTAGTGACTTGTTCTGTCAATTCCGACAGATATGCCGCTATGCTCGAGAACTTTGCGATACCTCAACTGCAGCAAAGAAATTGTATCGATTCTATCATTTTCATGCAAGATGGTGCGCCACCGCACATCGGACGTCGGGTGAAGGATGTCCTACGTCAACATTTCAAGACGCTAGAGTAAGTAGTTGCGCATTTCCCATGAATTGGCCTCCGAGGTCCCCTGATCTGAATCCTTGTGATTTCTGGTTGTGGGGCTATCTGAAAAGCATTGTATATCAAGGACATGTTCCTGACATTGCTACCTTAAAAGATCAAATAACGTTACATGTCGACGAACAAATGCCGATATGCTGCGAGCCATCGTCGAAAACCTCGAGTTCCGCACGCAATTAAAGTCCGCCAAACCAAAGAATGACCGTGGCCACCAGATGTCGCAATAGTAGAATTTGAATCGATTGTATATGTCAGTGTTTATGGCGGGAAAGTGAACATTTAGGGAGTTTGAAGTTTACGGAAAAAAGACGATATTTATTTTCTTGAACTATTCTGATTTCTCATCAAATATAATTTCAAAAATTAATTTTTATTCATTCGTTCGTTTCAATCGTTCAAAATCAGTCTCCTACCTTTCCCAATTGGTTTTTTGACGACATTGCATCCCTGAGATCGACAACACGAAGACGAAGATGGGATTCGTTGACTCACGTCTCGTCTAAAAAAACGGCACTGCGATCGAAAACAATTTCTCTGATGTGCCATAAGTAAGCATGTCATAAGGCCTTTTCGAAATAAGAAGTAACGTTAGCAATAATTTCCTTTTTGTTTGGCTTCAACGGTTTTCACTGTCCGAGAGTCGCCATTTTGAATCTTCTCTTTCGAGCCCTGGAATGATTAAGGGATCATGGCTGTTTTTCAAGGTCAGAGTCGATCTCTCATTTGGCCATATATAGTGGAACATCAGGCTGGTGGTCACTCTGAGCCAAATTTGTAGGTTGCTATAATAAACGTTTTTCATTAGTATTTGTGGACGAAATTATTATCAATTCCACAATTCAAATGTAAGTAATAGCCGAGCATTAACATTAAAAGAATATTCAAAATAGACTGGCATCAAAATAACAAAATTTAATGAATAGTCAAATTTAATACATTTATCTCACTACTATTAAAACCTGTAAAATATTACTGGTACATTCAGTGTTCAAGATCAAAATAATCAACTATGAAATAACACTAAAAACGTCACATTAAATCACATAGAACAAAGTTCGGTTGTTCGAAAAGAAATAACTAAATCGTTATAACATTAATTATAAAACACTCATGATATTACAGATCGAAATATCACCTTAGAACTTATTTTCCTAGAATTAAATCTTTATGCATTCATGGAAACATTTAATCAAAATTAAGTATTAATTCGGTTATCGATAACCTGACAAGATATGGATTAATAAAATCCCCAATGTACTATTACATATTCTTGCTAATCAAAGAACAAATATTAAAATCTAGAATTCAATCACATAGATAATGAATTGACTAAATTTACATAACGGCATTCTTCGATGCTTTAACTAAACTAGAAGACAGTTCTTTGACACTAATGATATTTATCGTTGGTTATCCCTCGACGTAAATGTTCTTGACTCTGTAGAATAATTTTAAGGTAAAGTAAACTGTCCTACCTTAAACTTGTAATAACTCTTTCCTTGTTACTCTTAATACTGATAGAATGTAAAAGGAACCGCCACGTTAGTAAGCCTTTTCTGGCAGTGCTGAGGAATTAGTAGCTTCCACACAGGAACACAGACTGCATATGAATTTCCTGCGGACCGAATGAAATATTCTACAATACATCCGTACGCCAGATCCATAACCTTCCACACAGGAAAATTGCTGATATACTGAAATGCTTATTTGAACCAATCTCTGGTACAAAACCCGATGCATCCTAGGCCTTCCTGGACATCTAAGCCTAACTTGAGATTGTGCCTAACGAACGTCTTTATCAACGGATAAACGAAAAAGATCTGTATAAAAATGTAAATGGCAATTAAAAATTCAGTAACTAATACACTCATAATTAATTACGAAAATACCTGATATTAACGACATTTAATCTTACGGATCTCCTATCCATCTTTTTCCGTCGTATACCAAACATCCAAAAACGACATTTCACTGTTCCAAACAGCCATCTAAATGCGTTCAAACTAGATGCCATGAACTATAAAAAACTTAAGCGCCACCAGGTATGATTCAATGTAATCATAGCGCTGTATCTACTTTAGCTCCGACGCTATTTCTAATCTGAATTCAAATACAATAAATGTTTTAAATTACATTACGTAATATGGGGAGATAATAAAACAAAATTAAAGAATTATTACAATTCAATGAAATTATCTACAGTATTTGATGTGTTGTTATTTACTGTTTCCATTGGCAGTTATGTATTCTTTTTTCACACATTATGCGCTTGCAACGCCAGAATGTCCCCTATCGGCGTTGTGTGGTACTAATTTTTTTTCTTGGCAAGTCGAAACCGCATACTTTAATGTGTATGGTGGCCAAATTTTGTTCTATGTCGTCCAGTACATAACACGCTACAGGGCACCGAACAACTCCTGTTATTTCTTGATCATCCGGTAGATAAACAAAGGCTTTTCCTTGCGAATTTTATTCTTTTCATTTAAATGCTTCCGTCTGTAGTAAAATGATTCCAGGATACAAAG
>JAFIDM010101632.1:3695-15005 GCA_023159025.1 Thereuonema tuberculata | reverse complement strand
TTTTGTGAAAAATCGTTTTCAGATCCGAGTACATTAGTAATTCATAAAAGATCGCACACAGGTGAAAAGCCTTATCAATGTATATTTTGCGAAAAAAGCTTTTCATTTCGATCGGTTTTGACAAGCCATAAAAGAATACATACAGGTGAAAAACCATATCAATGCATATTTTGTGACAAATCCTTCTCACATTCAAGAAGTTTAACTATTCACATGAAAACTCATTCTGCTGTAAAGCAAAGTTTGTGAAAAAGATTTATCAAGATAAAGTTAATTAATTACATAATCACATTTAAACACATTAATGTGTTTGCCTTATTCCATGAATTCAATTGTAACCAGATAGTAATAAAAGTAGTCTACTATTTCATTATTGAACATTTCAGAAAAACTGTTTTTGTTTGTCATTCTTTAAATAAAACTCCACTCTTTAATTTGAGAACTGAGAAAAAAAATGAAATTCAATTTTGTAAATGTAAATTACGTGTAACGTAAAAAAAATCTATTTATGAGTAAATAAAAAAATAATAATTAGGAATTCAAATAATAACACAAGTGAAAATGCTTTTGAATAGAAGTAATTAAATAATTTGAAGGAATCTAATTTAATTTAACAAACCATTCTCATGAGCAAGAAGTTGAACTACTGAGAGGAAAACGCTTTCTGCTGTAAAGCAAAGATTTTTTAATGATCAAGTTGTTTAATTAATTGATTACATTAAAACGTATTAGTGAGACCTGGAATTCTATTGTAACTATGGTCCATCCCGTTTCAATTTTGCAGGAAGAACAGGATTTAGTATGTTGCCGCCAAAGAAAATAGATCGAACTTGCCGGCTTAGCAAAGTTTTGTTACATGCGAAATAAAACGTTCTAAATATGAAATTTCATTTTTCTAAAGGAATTAAATAACAATTTGCCTTTTCGTTAGGCAATAATATTTGTATTTATACTCCGCCAATCATAATGCATTTAAATGAAAACAAACAAGATGGTGACTAACGATATTTATCTACACAGGATTTTTGATGGATCTGCCACGAGGGAAGAGACCAAATATAGTGGAAACCCGCCATTTGATCACCTCTATTCTCTCACAACTCCCCATTCTTCTAAGTTTTTCGAATAAAATTTGACTCGGAAATTGGATGTTACAATTTCGTTCGCTAAGCATTTTTAGCGAACTTAAAACATTGTTAATTTATTGCTATTCTTGGTTGTTTTTAAATATTTTCATTGAAAATAACTTGGATCATGTGTCCAAAAAAGATTAGTGATTCAACCAAGACTGAAAGGAAGGCGGGCGAGAACGACAATTGAACTGAAAAAAAAAAATAATAGCGGAAAGCGAGGGGAGATGACGCACATTTCGATAATAATTTATATTTTCAAAATTTTGGAATTCATTTGAGAATGAATTATACCAAATCATTCTATAGACATTAATTCCTAAAAAAAAAATTTTGGCTTACCCATTGCATCATTTAAACATATAAAAAGTTACGTTTTTTAAAAATACTATATTTTGCCATCTCTCCTCATACGGTAGGTGAGATGACGCGCTATGGGTAGGAGAGAAGCCTTATTAAAAAATTAAAGTATAGTAAATATAAAAGCCAGAAATTAAAGTTTTGAAACATTATTAATGTATTTTCCTCGTTTTTGACAGGTAATTGAAAAGAATAGAAAGTGAATTTGACATCAATTAATCAGAATATATTAATAAAGTTTAATGCTAACAGGAGACAATTATTTTTTCGTATTGCCTCTGATTAACATAATGAAATTTCTTTATTTTTTTTCTCCCCAATCTTCCACATAAAGAAAATAGCTTTGAATATAGCGAACAAGATTTCCTGTAGCCATCTTTTGCAAGACAGGTCTTTTCAGGTCTCATCGTTATTATTGTTCCTGGTTTTGAAAAATCAAAACTGCGTCATCTCTCCTCACATTATCAGGAGTCATCTCTCCTAAAACGATAAGACAGACAACGCACCTAATTTTTCCCCAACAAACATGGCCGAACACGAAAGCATTGTGAATACAATCCCACCAAGAATCCAGTTTCAACTTACAACAGCAGAAAATCCTTTATCGCTGCGATAAATATGCTGTGTGAAAATAATAAAGCAATTACTTGAAAATTCAGACACTTGCCAAGGTGAGTAGACGTAAAAATTCCCTCGCAGAATCCACAAATATTCACAAAAATGTAGAAGAATTTGACAACGTGTACACTCCACACCACTCTACAATCCGACTTTGGGTAAGTATCACCACGCTGTGTTAGAAATGTAAACTGAAAACCGCGTCAACTTTCCAACCTGCGTCATCTCTCCTCGCTTTCCCCTAATAAAAAATAAACTCGTGTTCTTTCTTGTTGAAAGTAGAATTTGTGTCTCAGTCAGACTTGGCCATTCAATATGCATGATTTTTTGCATTAAGTATTATTGTAGAGGTGTAAATAAGCATCATCTGGGGTCTGGAACGGTTTAATCCAATTTATATAATTTCCTAAAGGAAAAATTTATTCAACATTCGTACAAATCGCAATTCGAACAGTCTCCTGGAACGAATTGTGTACGAATAGCCAGGTTCTACCATAATCTGCTAATGAATATTTTTTGATGTTCATTTTATATCCTCACTGATATGAACTTATAAAAAATAATCTTTTTTACTGAATATCAACAGTTCATTTCCTTTCCCCAGTCATATGAACTTATAAAAATGAAAAAATATATATATATTTTCACCGAATATCAACAGTTCATTTCATATTACATCACATGTGAACTTAAAAAAAAAAATGTTTATTTAGATTATATATGATTGTAACTGAATGTCAGCAATTCACTTCAGAACTATAAAATCGTAAACTAAACAAAAAAAAAAAGTTAATATCTATTATACAAGAAGAAATTAAGATATTTTCACAGCAAAGTCAACAAAGATGTGGAAAAATTACATAAAGTAAACTACAGCAGTAGTAGAAATTATTGGAAAATTGATAATATAACAGACGATGAAATCCAAAGCTTTATATTAGAAATTGGCAACCACTAATAATGAAATATAAACTATACCATCACATATTTCAATAAAAATTCAATGTCCACTGAACATCAACAGTTCATTTCATAACTACCATCTGAAGGAGTCGAATAAAAAAAAAAAATAAGCTTCCATTTCTACTGTACATTAATAGTCCATTTCATAACTTATATCAAGTAATGTGAACTTACAAAAGTAAAAATTTCACTAAATACCAACAGTTCATCTCACATCCCAAGTCTTTGAAAACTTACAAAAATAAATAAAAAAATATCGTTTTCACTGAATATCAACAGTTCATTTCATATTCCCACTCATGTGAACTTAAAAAAATAATAAAAATATGATTGTCACTGAATATCATCAGTTCATTTCAGAATTATAAAATCGAGGAGTGAACTTAATATCTATTATTCAAGAGAAAATTAATATTTTTCATTTCTAATGAATGTAATATATAATTATCAACAACATACATTTTTTTATGTGTAATGTAGAATACAAAATTACATATTATTTTTCATAGATCATAAAACTAACGAAGGAATGAATGATTTAGATTAAATTTTATAGCAAAACTCCAATTTCCTGGACCTAAAAAAATGTTTAGATGGATCCTACAAATGTTTATATATATAAACATTTATCATTTTATTATATCTGTACAAACAATAGATGAAAAACAAAATATTCTGCCTTGTTGGAAAATAAAAATTTTATTCCTATGTTTGTGTTTAGAATGTTGATATAGTTTAAAGAAAAGCTTCAAAACAACTGTTAAAAAATATATCTAGAGATTTTAAAAAAAATAAGACTAAATTTTAGATATTTTTTCCTCTAACATTTTTTAACAGTAGTTAATGTCTTGAATTCAGCTAACTTCTATTATAAAGGCAAACTATTGATACTGACATCTTGTGCTTCTTCTGGCGGAAGGATACATTATATCATCTTGTAAGCCGTCTGCAAATTAGAGACGGGATAATGTGTAGATAGTAATAGAAGTGGTCGTCATTTCATTCATGAACAGATAAAAAAAAACTATATACAGTAAAAACTGGTTTTGTATGTAATCCAGTTTGACATAGTTCTGATTTGTGCATAATTGTTTGTAGGTCCTGGCGAAAATTGTATTTAATTACATATAAATTATTTCTCAGATATATGTAACTGAGTTACACGTAATTCACCTTTAAACATAGTATATTTTTGAAAACGAGATTAAATTATACGTATTTTCAACTATAAATATTCCCCAGGTGCCTTGATTTACAGCTTGGCGTTGTATATCGATATATAATCGTCGCGTTCATGAGGTTTCTGGGATGCTTTTAATGAAAGGTCGGTCAGAGACAAAAACTGAATGAATTTTCGCATGGATAAACATGTGTTCCCTTCATTTACTTCAGTCTCTCTCTCTCTCTCTTGCAGCTATGGGTAACAGAAGGAATACAAATTTGTCTTTAGAGGAAACAGTGAGATTTATTCGGTAAGTGAAAGACAACCCGCAAAAATCAAAAGCAAAAATAGCAGATAGCTTAAATATAAGTTATACTTAAATATAAGTTATGTACAGTCATTAGAAAGAAGGAGTCAATTTAAGAAGAATGTTGAAAGTTAGGTTCAAAATCTGCAAAGTGCAGCCGTCAATAAAAGGGAAAATTTGCAGATATGGAAAAGTGAGTAACAATATTATGGAAAATTTGGTGAGTCTTTGCTTTTCACTTATCTCAGAACTGTAATTGTGTAATGGATATAGCTACAGTATTTTATTCAGTCCCATAAAGTTTCTTAAAAAAAGAAATCAGAAAAACTATGAAAATGAATACACTATTTTGAAATTGACAGTTTTACAGTTATGCATATCATATGTTGAAAAATATGTACATAATATGACAATATTTGTTACGAGTGTTCTTATATAAGTTTACTTAAAAATTAAGTTAAACCTAAGTTGTATGTAATTCTCAGTTATGCGTAATTTAAAATTTTCTCCTCGAAATACATATAAGTCAGTTTTTACTGTATTTATTTTTGTCATTTTTAAAATAGAATCGTGAAAACAGAAAAAAAAATTAAATTTAAATTTTAAAAATATAAATTCTCATCAGGGCCGGCTCAAGGCGGTAAGCAAGTGATACTGTTCTTCGGGGGCCATCTTCGGGAGGGTGGAAGGGGGCAACACCGCCGACATAAGAAAGCCTTACACTAGTTTCAAAATCAGAAGGGACGTCATGAAAAGTCGTCCTACCCCAACTGGTGTTAGAACCCGTAATTTCATTACCTGGCTAGTGTTGAGCACGTGGTTTTTGTGTGGCATACGCTGGTGAAATTCTCGTGATTTTTAGAATTATTTGATTTGATTTTGATGTGCCTCATAAATGTAGTTTGGGCATTTGTCGTGGTAATTACAAGCATGAACCAAAAGTGGCAATTTTCAGCTTTCCAAAAGACGAGGAATTACGTAAAAAAATGGATTCAAAGTCTGAAACGAAAAGATGGTTTCCAACCAACAAAGCATTCCAAGGTAAGCATTCCTTATTTTATTGTTCTAATTCAAATTCGTTAAAATTGTTAGTAATAGTTTAACATTTAATTAAAAACATAATCGAAGTAATATTAATAGGAAAAGCTAATGCCATGTAGAAGATTTTAGTTACTTTATAATAATGCTAAAACTATGTAGTACCAATATGCATTATTAAATCACTAATTCAGAAATTTGTTACTGTAACAGGTATGTGAATTACAATTCCGACACAATAAAATTCTACGCGAGATAGAAATGTTTGATGAAAAATCACGAAAACTTATCAAAGCCTCATATCCTCGTTTAAAAGAAGGTTCAATTCCAAGTCAGTTTCCCGATGGGTCACATCACTTTTCACTACATCAAGTTTAAGAGAATATCCTAGAAAGAAGACTCTGTATGGAAATGAAGCATTAGATAAAGTTATTGAAACAAGCATTGCGTCATAACAATATGATTTAAAGAGACAATTCAGGAGTCTTGATGAACAGAAGGTATGTCTATAGCATGAATCTTTGACAAATTTCTGGACTTTCATCCATTTAATAACTTGTACAATATTTTGTAATATTATAGCAGAACCAGCTCCTGAAATTCAGAAATCATTGCTAATTGATTTAGCATTAAATGTGTCTGTATTTATTAAAAAAAAAACTTCTTTGAATTCACTTGATGAATTTTCACTTCCTGCTAAAGTTAATAACCTTCTAAATTTATTAAATAAATTAGAATCTATGTCGTGCAGATCTGAAAATAATTATAAACTAAATAACTTGCATATGAATAAAAGATTTATTAATAGAACTAAAACGTTTAATTTCTGAAAAAGAATTTTTAATTGATTTTATTTCAGAAATAACATTGTGATTCAGCTGAGTTGCTTATTTTTTGTAGTTTATTGTACTCAATGTTATTGTATCTTAATTAGAATTACTTAATGATAATTTGTTTTTGTTTTTAGACTTCAATGGTTGTCCAAAAGCACATAAATCACTCGGAAGTTGTGAAAGTTATCATTCGTTCTTCAACAAATGTATTTTTAAATAACTACTGCAAATTAAAAAATTATAAAATCACTATTCAAAACCTCACAAAACAACGTAAATTGAAGACATTGCAAAAATGTTAACTTTATCATTTTAGTTTTATGTTTATTATTTATTTTTGGAAATTTTGTATTTTATATGCATCTATGATTGTGATTTTTTTTTTTTTTGTAATTATAATGTCTGTGTGAACAGCAAATTTTAATATGTAATGGTAACTTTTATTTATTAGATAATAAAATTCAAGTATTGTAACTAAGGTAATATTGACTTCTTTAATCATATAATAATATACATTTCTGACAATGATGCAATTGAAAATTGTTCAATTAAATATAAAAAAATGTACTATTTTAGCAAAGCTTGTGTAAAATCTTCTATCAAGGATGTTTAGGCTTTAGTTTTAAAATATGAAATTAAATAATCAGTTTTTACAAAATATGCATCTATTCGCTTGTTTCAGTCTTTGAATTCGTCTTTAATTTTCTATTTGTGACTTCGAAATGTATTCATGTGTTTAAAATAAAAAAAAAGATTCAAGTTTTCAAGTTGAGCATTTTGATAATTATGAAAGTGTTTGCTTCAATTTCGAAGTTACTTACTTTTTTTTAGAGATATCTCTTATATTTATTTATCTGAAACTTGATAAAAAAATTTCTAATTAATTTTTTTTATAAATTTTAAAGTAATTTCAGCATTTTAATAATTCAAATTACTATAACGACATAATTTAATAGAGAAAAAATCTCGGATGTAAATTGCACAAAAAATAAAATAAATTCCCTTCAAGAATCGGTGGGTAGGATGACATCTCGTAACTTCACAGATCAGTATAAGGGTGAATCTACAGAAAACCTGCAATTTCAGTCAAAAATTTTTGAGATTTTAAATTACAAGATTTCCTTTTCAAAAAAATTGAGATGATTGCTTTTGACGTTCTTACATCCATGATATATGTGGTTCAGGTCAACTCATTTTGGTTATTTAAAAAAAAAAAAAAATAATGATCGGCTATGTTCACAGAAGTGACTTGTGTTGATAACGATGTCGAAGTTTAATATAAATTATATTCGAAAAAGTGAATTTACATGGGAAAACTATGAAATAAATAAATAGAAGACTATAATTTATGAATTAAAAGAACTTTTTATCAAAAGAGGAAATCATGTACAATAAAAATGAATCAGACTGTCAATCTTAAACGTCTATAAAAATGTAAATATATAATTACATATATATTATATTATATTATATATATTTATATAATTATAAATATCCTTATTGGCATTTAATAAAGACTGGAAGTGAAAGACAAATCTTCGTGAAAAACATAGCCGCTATTGTTGATGATCATCACTTCCATGGACCCCAAATGTCCACGGAAGTGATGTCGACGGAAGTGACGAATACTTATGTTTCTTGACCCATGTGCTCTTCATTTTGAGGTTAGGAACACGTGCCATTCAGAAAATTAAGTTTATCATATTTCAATTATCATGCCTAGAAATAATCATTTTTCCATAAAAAAATTAGGTTCTAAACAAGACCACAGAAGTGATGGGATGAGCTGTGCAAATGACAAAAAATGGATAAAAAGGTAATATTTTCCTGACAAATGTGCGACTCAGACGAATAAAATCACTTCCCAATTCAAAATCGCCGTGTAAACTTTTGTTTTTAAGTGAAATGGAAGACAACTAGCGCATCGGGTGGATTTTTTAGAAAGTTTAGGAATATCCACAAAAGCGATGGCTGAACCTTGTGACAAAACTTCAGGTTGCAAAAAATTTTTACTGATAATTCGAAAAAAAATTTCACTCAGTATTATGTTAAATTTATGTATTTTCTGATTTCACAATATATATATATTATTTGAAAAATATTAAAAAATAAAGCAGTTTGAATCTTTAGAAGCTATCCAACTGTAGCTTGTGACAGTCCACGGAAGCGACGAATCACCTTCTGTGGACAACTTTTTTTTTGGAAATTCCATAAAATTTAAAAAAAAAAAATTATACTAAACTGTAGTATATTTTGTACTTCAATGTGTGATTTTGAAAAATGACAAATATTTTCAATCATTTTCAATTTATTGCTCTGTGACACGAATTTCAGGTTTTCCGTAGATTCACCCATAAAGGCTTTCTTATGTAGGGGGTGTTGATGGGGAGGGAGGGGGAGGCAATAAAATGAAAAAACATGAATATTTAAGCAATTTTTTAGAGCTTATGAAACAAATTCACATATCATATCGTTTATCAGAAAAATTTGTTCTATTTGTGTACATTGTGCGCAGTATACGTATTGCGCAAGGGTGTTCCAAAACCACTGCGCAGTAAGTAACGAAATACATGTACTTCCTTTCTGACCATTACGTCATTTTGGCAGAACAGGGCTTGGGATTGTGTTGTGTTTCGATCCCTGAAACATTCAATGAAGAACATAAAGTAAAACTAATAAATTTAAGAAAATAAATAATTTGGCAAATTAAAATTCAATTGCCAAATCTAACGGTAAGCCATGAAGATTAATGAAAAAAAGAATACCGATACAATGAAACCGAAAGTTATCAAAAAAATCATTATAATCCATATTGAATTAAAAAAATCTCACTTAATTTGTAAAACGTTCGTCGATCAAAAATAACGATAATTTTTTCAAGTTATTTACTTCTTTTTCAATAAAGATATTAAAAAAAAAAAATGTTATACAGTGTTACCTCCGAATAGCGGATAGTCACGGGACCGGAAGTTTCGTCCGTTATTGGGAGGTGTCCGCTATTGGGGAGGACTATCTTTTTTTCATTTTTTAGCTTATAGCATGTCATTTAATGAAACATTACGTACAATCTTAATTAAATTTCTACAATTATCATTGCGATATGAGAGAATATGAACAGTTGCAAATTATTTACTATATTCCTTTTTAAATGAGTGCTAACCGTTTGTCTTACTTAAAATAATGACACAATTAATTACAGTATATAGAAAATTAATTTCTAGCCATCCATTTGATGCCTTAAACGTGTCCAATCCTAAAATTTGACCGAATTCTCTGGCTATTTCTTGAAGCAAAATACCACTTATAGGAATGTTCTTTGCATGAGCAGAGCGGAACCATTTTATCACCATTTCGTCGATTTTGCTTGTTTCAGTTTTACGAAACTTCAAATTCTTTGAATTTTCGTTTAAATTCACCATCCACATTTTTCTAATCTCATTTTTGTCCTTCAAAAGTTCACTTATCTGAGTTTTTCCAACTTTAAAACGTTCAGCAAGACAACGCACACTCAGCTTTTCTTTTTCAGTAACTTCAAGAACATCAATTTTTTCTTTAAGTGCCAATCTCTTTCTTGTTGAAGCCATTTTAATTCGCACTAAATTTAATGAGCACGTTTATAGGATAGCTTTATGAAGAATTGACATTTACAAAGCAACTGCAGTGAAAAAAAGGGCCTCAGATTCGTGCATTGAATCCCGGGACACAAATACAATGTATCAATGTATGGGACGCCGATATAAATACAACCATGATGTGTTTGTCGAAATGTTAATCGAATTTTTTTTTTTTTACAGTTAAAATAACTGTCCGCTATTCAGAGTGTCCGCTATTCGGAGTGGATAACATGGAATGTCCTATTTTAAGGGACTGGGACCATGGGACCCGCAATAATGTCCGCTAATTAGAGGTGTCCGCTATTCAGGGTGTCCGTTAAAGGAGGTAACACTGTATTTATAGTTACAATAAGAACTATGCCAATCAATAGTTTTGATAGCATTTTCAAAGTTTTGTTATAAAGTTATATTTCTAAATATCTCATAAGAGTATTAATGTGTTATGTTCATTTCATTATTATAATAAATTAGTATATTGAATACATTTTAAAACAGCAGTTTTTAATTATTATTATTATTATAATTTTATTTTTTAAGATTTGATGGTCATTTACTTAGCAAAAATGTTAGTGAGTGGTCAGTATTTTTAGTTCGTTTGGGTCTTACTATTGGCTTCTCCCATATTTCTGCATTCTTTACTTAAGAAGCTTATAGTAATCGTCTTTAATTTCAGAAGGGGTTCCCAGCTCTATTTTACATTCCTGAAACGATAAGAAAAGTAACGAATTCCAATGATAGAGCACGTTTCTTTCTTTGTGAGTGAACATGCAAAAAATGTGTATTTAAATTCACACTTCTCTAAGTATATGCATAATTTCAATTAAACCTTTAAAATTTTTACTAATTTTAATTTTTTAATTTAAATTTTACGTTATGTATACATTAATCTACTTTGCTACAATGTTAGCATGTCTCCACTTACGATGAAAGTTCGAATAAACGATGTTTACTACATATTTAGAAAATAAATAAAAAAATTGCATGGATCGGCACTGACAATTAAATTTTTATACCACACTCGAACAAGCGCAGTTTCGCACAGTATCAAGGCAACACCTCATAACACCCCCTACATATTCAAGATCAGACTTTCAGCTCCTTGCATAAAATATAGACAACACAAGAGTAGAGAAAATGTATGAAATATGGTAGAGACGGTCTCCCAATTCATTCGGTTGAAACTGCATAAGAACGGATGTGAACCAGATTCACCCCATAGATTAAGTAAGATTCTTACTTAGGGCCCTGACACACGAGGCGATTTCAGTCGCGCGATTCAGTGAGA
>JAFIDM010101631.1:0-15006 GCA_023159025.1 Thereuonema tuberculata | reverse complement strand
CAATTATATGGCAACTTTATATTTAGAGTTTGTCCTTGAGCTTTATTGATAAACATCGCATAAGAAGGTCGGATCGGAAATTGTTTTCTTGTGAAAGTGAATGGAAGTAGATTATCGCATGGTTCCATAGTTATCCTATGGATGAAAACAAAATCTTCTTTGTGAGTTCTGTTATAATTTCGGTTTCTATAAGATCATTATCGAATGAATGGCATTTAAGTTGAGTTCCATTGCAGTATGCAAACTTGGGATTAATGTTTCGCAACAATATTATTGGAGATCCAATCTTCAATGACAAACGATGTTGAGGAATACTGCTGAGATTCAATGCGTTCAGACACTTGGGCATATAGAGATGTTCGTGTGATGGATTATCAGAAGTGTCAATTTTATTCGCACTTGTATACTCTGTAGTCTCTCCTTGTATTCTTTGACTTATCATTCGATTGATGTTATCGACACTCTCGTTCATCTTGGTTGATGAGCCGCATATTCATCGTGAGTTTTTTGACTTCTATTGATGATGTGATTTTAGCTTTTGAGTTACAAATAGAGATTTTTCAGTATTCTACTTAATGGAAATAATGCTTCTTTATTTCTTGACTCTTTTTTTTCATTCCAATTGATACTTTTCAGTGGTTTTTAAGTTACAAATAGTGATTTCTCAGTATTCTACCTAATGAAGTACCGCTTCTTTCTTTTTTGACTTTCTTTTTTATTACAATCGTTCCTTTTCAGTCAAAGTCAGTTCAGTTTTGACAGATAAATCAAAAAAACAATAAGAAGAGAGTTGTAGTTCCCGTAGCTAAATGGATAAGTCGTCTGACTTCGGATCAGAAGGTTGCAGGTTCGATTCCTGTCGCGAATGTTTCATTGTAAAAATCTTTCTATTTTCCATTCTCACAGAAAATTGCGCCGGACAGACACACAGACAGACAGAGAAATAAAAGATTTTAGTAATATAGATTATTCAAGCCTGAGTAAAACGAAATTACAATTATTTTCGATAACAAATTATTCTTTCAACGATATACTCCTGTTGAAGTAGATGACCCTAATGAAATAATATAAAAAAAAATAGGTGTTTATAGTTACAACTTCGAACATGAATATAAAAGAAATTCAGAGAATTTTAAAAGTGAAACTTTAACAGAAATTTAAAAAGAATCAAAAATCTGCTTTCTTTTTTCCCAAATTGAAGAAAACCATGACATATTGAGTATTTATCAATCTATTTGCACGAAACCCTAGGTAAGGTATTCATTGATTTCTGCATTCTCTTGGAAATTTCAAAGTAGAACCTTTCTATGCTTGTATTTATACAAAATATTAATTGAAATTATAGCAGCTCATTTCGGTTCTCAACAGATTTTCGACTCTTCTACAAATTTCTCTATGCTATGTTCGAAGAGACTTTAATTGTTTATTTTCTTTAATCATAATCAGTCTGTTGTTGTTTGCAGTTTCTAAAATAGAAATAAAATTTTCTTTTAAAATTTCAGAAATTCGTAAAACAAAAATTACTAATTTCTAAGTAACTTCATAGAAAATCATGAGTTACAGTACATATCAAAAGTTTTGCTGTTATTTTTCTGTTTGCTGTTTGCTGTTTTGAATAAAAATTAATTTTATCAATGTATTTTACCTGATGTTGTATTTGGACCTGTAATGAAAAAGCGTTTGTTACCTGCCATGGCATTTTCATTTCGTTTCCAAAATTACAAGAAGTTCATTTAACGAATAGTTTATAATGAATGCGAAACATACAATTCAGGTTTTATTTTTCAAAAACTATTATTCAAGCCTGAGTGAAACGAAAATACAATTATTTTCGAAAACAAATTATTCTTTCAACTTTATACGCGTACATTATCTGTTGAAGTAGATGCCATGCTATTTTCATTTCGTTTCCAAATTTACCAGAAGTTCATTTAACGAAAAGTTGTAAATGAATTGGAAACATAGAATTCAGGTTTTGTTTTTCTATTATTCAAGCCGAAGTGAAATGAAAATAGAATCTATATTACTAAAATCTTTTATTTCTCTGTCTGTCTGTCTGTGTGTCTGTCCGGCGCAGTTTTCTGTCAGAATGAAAAATAGAAAGAATTTTTACAATGAAACATCCGCGACAGGAATCGAACCTGCAACCTTCCGATCCGAAGTCCGACATCTTATCCATTAGCCCATGGGAACTACAACTCTCTTCATATTGCTTTTTTGACTTATCTGTCAAAACTGAACTGACTTTGACTGAAAAGTAACAAATTGTAATTAAAAAGAAAGTCAAAAAAGAAAGAAGCAGTACTTCATAAAGTAGTATACTAAGAAATCACTATTTGTAACTTAAAAACCACTGAAAAGTATCAATTGGAATGAAAAAAAGAGTCAAGAAATAAAAGAAGCAATATTTTCATTAGGTAGAATACTGTCAAATCACTATTTGTAACTCAAAACTACTGAAAAGTATCACTTGGAATAAAAAAGGAGAGTGAAGAAAGAAAGAAGCAGTATTTCTATTAAGCAGAATACTGAAAAATCACTATTTGTAACTCAAAAACCATCATTATTTGTAACTCAAGAGTCTCTCAAAAGAATCAATTCGAAAAAAAAGTCAAGAAAGAAAGAAGCACTATTTCTATAGGTAGATTACTAAAAAATCACTATTTGTAACTCATAAAGCTAGAATCACATCAAAGTAAAAAAAAACTCATCATAAATATGCGGCTCAGCAATCAAGATGAACGAGAGTTTCGATAACATCAATCGATTGATAAGTCTAAGAATACAAGGAGAGACTACAGAGCTTACAATACAAGTGCGAATAAAATTAACACTTCTGATAATCCACCACATGAACATCTCTATCTGCCCGAGTATCTGAACGCATTGAATCTCAGCGGTATCATAAGATATATGATTCACACGCTGGTTCTAAAAGCAGTCGTGGATTGACAGAATATAAACATCTGAAATTAAATTAAAAAAAAAAACTTTTGAAAATTTTTAGTTTAAGTTTACTTGATGTAAACATCGTTTGTCATTGAAGATTGGATCTCCAATAATATTGTTGTGAAACATCAATCCTAAGTTTGAATACTGAGTTTGCAATGCAACTCACTTTAAATGCCGTTCATTCGATAATGATCTCATAGAAGCCGAAATTATAACAGGAACTCACAAAGGAGATTTTGTTTTCATCCATAGGATGTCTATGAAACCAAACGATAATCTACTTCTATTCATTAACAACAAATATATTCTTAAATAGCACCAAACTTAAATCATCTTCATGTAATTCTCTTTTCCTTAACGTTTTGTAAAAAAAAGGCTAGACAAAGTCCTTGAAACAGGACGAAATATTGCCGTGAAGATGATTTAAGTTTGGTGCTATTTAAGAATATATTTGTTGTTAATTTTTATGGTATTTATAAGAAGATGTACTTCTATTCATTTTCACAAGAGAGCAATTTCCGATCAGGCCTTCTTACACGATGTTTATCAATAAAGCTCTAGGACAGACTCTATTAAAATTGCCATCTATTTGGAGAACGTTGTCTTCACTCATGCACAACTTTATGTCTTTGAGTCACAAGTCGTCAGAATTTGGTTATCTTCACTCGAAAGAATAGTCACAATCAATTCGTTGCCAAGAATTTCGTATACAAGCTACGATCTTCATTCATCATCTATATTAACAAACATCCATCTAAACTATCTCTTCTCTCAAATATCTATATCAATCAATTTGCACACGGGTAATGGTTGTAATTAAGAAAAGATTCAAGAAAGAAAGAAGCACTATTTCTATAAGATAGAATACTGAAAAATCACTATTTGTAACTTAAAAACCAACGTTCTTTGTAACTCAAAAACCACTGAAAAGTATATCTATATTACTAAAAGCTTTTATTTCTCTGTCTGTCTGGTGCAATTGTTGTAATTTGTGAAAATAGAAATAATTTCTACAAATTCATTACAGTAATCGAACATGCAACCATCTGCTCCGAAGTTAGACGTCTTAGCCATTAAACCACGAGGACTACATTTTAATCTCCATAAAAAATAAAAATTTATCATAGATATATGATTCACACGCTGGTTCTAAAAGCAGTCGTGGATTGATAGAATATGAACATCTGAAATTAAATTAAAAAAAAAACTTTTGAAAAATTTTAGTTTAAGTTTACTTGATGTAAATTCTGTGTGTGTTTTTTTTTAATAAATAAAAATTTGTTTTCTGTTACATATACGGAGGCTTCCGGAGCGAAGCGACGGGTAGCCGACTAGTTATTTTCTATTATAAATTATTGTTTCTACTATAAACTCATTCATTACCTTGTGTAGTAGATGGCCCTAATGATATAAAATAATAAAATAAGTGTTTGTACAACTTATTACATAAATATAAAACAATATAAAACAGAATCCCAAATCTGCTCTTTGGTTTTTCCTGAATTAAAGAAAACCATGATATATTGAGTATTTAACAATGTGTTTGCATCAAAAAACCTATGTAAGATTCATTGATTTCTGCATTTTCTTCGAAATTTGAAAATAAAACTTTTTATGTTTGTATTTTTAGAAAATAATCTTCAGCAAATTTGGCTTGTTTAAACTTGAAAAAAATTAAACAATGGAAAACGCTATTATATAAATAAAAATAAACAACATAATCTCTGTGTTGTCGTTGACCCTATCGACAATTGAAATGTAATTTATTTTAATATTCTAGAAATTCGACAACAAAAGTTTTCGAATTTCTAAGTAGCTTTTTAAAAAATTATCAGTTACCGCACATAACAAAAAGTTTTACGTTTGTGGAACAATTTTGTTTTCAAAAAAGAAATAATTATATCAATGTATTTTTCTTGATGTCGTTATTGGCGTGGCTGTTGATATGAAGACATGTATAATTGCTTAGTTGCAAATTTCAATTCTTCACTTTGGAAGCTGCAGTGATGAACTTAAGCTACGCGAACACCATGCAATTTTTCTGCAATTTAGTTGCTCGATTTTGAAGTCACGAGTTGATAGAGCACGTTTATTTGCAACTTAACTGCAATTTTTGTATGCAACTCGAGTTGCACATACACCGAAGTCGCTGGGAATTACCCAATCACAGGGCAGCGTTGAAACACGTCAGTTGCGAAACCACGTCCATGAAAAAAATGGCGTCGAAAATGATATCGGCCGATTCGTTTTGAAAACATGATCATACTCATTGAATATCAGAGTATTGCGAGTTTCTTTCATGCAGAAATAAAGTTTATACTGAAATGCAGTTATTGTATGCGGCAGAATGTATCAGAGAGGTTTGAAAACCTCGATTTTTTCGGATTATCCACATCGGGTTTGGGAACCGCAAGGCTGCTGACGCGGTAATGCAAAAGTAACGACGTCATTGTTTCCAGGGGAGCATTGTTTCTTATTGGCTGTTGGTCATTCGTTACTGTTGATTCGAAATAATACCATGAAATTCAATTCCATAGCGGCTAATAATATTGAAAAAAATATTTATCATATGTTGCAAATCAATCACTCATATATTATGTTTAAAACGACATAACCGAATTTTGCTTGACGTCACACGTGACATATTTAAAATCTGTGTTGTCATGGTTCGATTGATCGTTCGAGTTACATATCGAATTGCATCGTGTTCGGGGTTGACAAAAGTTTATATCAACTCGTGACGTCAAAATCCCACAACTAAATTGCAGCAAAATTGCATGGTGTTCGCGTAGCTCTATTATGTAAGTAAACAGAATTACCTCTCCTTCATTACAATTTCACTTGATTTTCATTTAGGGCGGAGTGCATCAAGCTTTTCTTAACTTTGATGGTTGTCAAATCTTCCAAGAAGAGGCGTTAAGCTTAATCAGTCTTCAAATGCAACTTGGTTTCCACTAAACACGTGTTAACGAAGCTTCATTGACGAGTCCTTGATAGCGTATCGTGTTTCTAGAAGTGGCTGTTTGTTAGTAACAAAATAACGTCATTTCCGGATGTTGGTTCATAGGCGAAGAAGGTTTAAAGTGGGCGTCCTCCAGGAATTAAAAAAAAAAAAAAAAAAAAAAAACTCGCTGGTCAGAATTTTTTTCTTCAAGATACGAATTAAGACGGACTAAAAAAAGTATAAAATAATTAATATAAAAAGTTTAAAAAGTATAACGAAAAACGTGGGGCGCATGAAATGGATAATTGAGAAGATATGGATGGAGTGTATATTATCTTGAGTCCCACGTTTTTCGTTATACTTTTTATACTATTTATTTAATACATTTTAGTCAGTTTCAAAAACGTGGTATATTAAAAATATTTTTTTTAATAATTATTTTCTGCTTTTTAGTTTTGTGTGTATGAAATTTTTTAATCGATTTTAAACATTTAACACGAATTTAAATTTTAAACATGATAAAAAACGTGTTAAAAGAAAAAACAAAGATGCTGCCTTGGAATGCAAAATGCTGCTTTGCAATGCATGGCAAGTCAGCGCCACAAGGCCATTTGCAGAAACACTTACAGCAGACGAGCCATGCGGCATCGACCTGTTATCTGAAGAATTAGGGTTCACTAACGAACAGACAGACAAGAAAGCGAGTTATTATTGCATTGTCATCCATTTCTGAGCTTTGTTTAAAGTTTCAAGTCGCTAGTTCATCGGGAAGTTAGTTTAGAATCAATTGCAAAATTTTTACCGAACAAACAAATTGAAGAAAGCGAGCTAATAAAAACGTGTTAACATATACGTCTAATTCATCGTCAAATCACAGGAGCCTGTTTCAATCGAAGCCGACGTCAACCATCTTTAAAAGTGGAACGGCGCGGGGGATGATATGAGTTGATGAAGGATTTGACGGATTGAAAATCAGCGATTCATCAGCGATTTAAGGACTGGTAAACCTAACGAATGTTGGTGAACAGAAACTGTCGATTGAGGGGAGATTTGACAATCCTCAAAGTTAACGAAAGCTTAGTGCACATCGCCCTTAATGTTTCTTTTTTAACTAACTAGCACTGATTTGAAGTGGTATTTTAAAGATAAGATCAGATGGTTAACTGTTGAGTTAACTGCATCCTAACCTAACCACTCCGTGATCCGGCAAAATCACTAATCCGATACCCTACCGGTCCGTATCATACCGGTCCGTATGATGGTGTACAGTAGTGAGAAATTTTAGGATCTTAACTATTAAATAATAAAGACGACAAACTTACCTAATGTCGGCTGTGTCTCTACAATTTCATAAAAAATATTTAAATCACTTAAATATTCATCAATTCAATATTTTTAAATTATTATTATGAAATTAAAGTATACTTAATTTGTAACAATCCCTACTTATTTTACATTGTGTTTTTTTTGTTTTATTATTTATTTCGATCGGAGATACCTGCATATCTAGTCAGCCTCCGTACTTCTTATCAAGTGACGTACTTTTTTCTACAAGAAAATATAAACATTATTTAATTTTATTTTATATAAATGACACTTAATAAAAGGAATAAGGTTTTCCATTTCCTTCCCAAATTAAATTAGGACTTTTCGAAAAAAATATACAGTCATCCCTCGACTTCCCATGGTATTCCGTTCCATCCGGCAGGACGTAAACTGGAACGGACGTAAGTCGATACATTAAATAAACACAGCTATAGAGCTTAGGGACTTAACCGGAATTAGTGTACTGTCCCAAACACTGTATATTTCACTGATATTGGATTATTAACAATTATTACTGATAAAAGAACAGAATATTGATTGGGCGTGTACGGGTCATGTTGCACAAAATATCTCGAAATATTTAACTAATACACAAATAACCTATATTTCAAAATCAACAGAGGAACTGTTGAAGACATGTGCCAATTGCTGACGGAACTTGTCGCTGAATGAGCTGTTGACACTGCGCATGATACCTTGATGCTAAATTTTACTTTATGCTCGCTTCCGTCTTAATCGAAATTTGGTTAGAAATTTTATTTATTCCCTTAATGCCTGAACGCACTTCTCCGTCTTCCGTTATGTTTCTATAACGTAATTGCTTTTGTGACGTAGTTAGGTATTCAGGGTCACCAGAATTGAGTCTCGTAAGATGTAACGGAGATCTTGAAATCGACGAACATAGCCGATATATTAAAAAAAAATACGTTCGTCGATTTGAATATCTTCATTACGTCTTACGAAGCTAAATTCTTGCGACCCTGAATACGTAACTACGTCACTGATGCAATCACGTTACGGAAACATAACGGAAGACGGAGAAGTGCGTTTAACCCTTCATGGGATCACCAACATATCTTGCAGCAAACGTAACTTGGGTGGACGTAAGTCCAGGGATGACAATAATAATTATTGTAGTAGGTTGAGCGAATGAAATATATCTATAAGTATAAATGCAATTTGTAAAAAAAATCAATAGTTATGCTTAGAATTTTCCAAATAAATCAAAAGAAATTCACGATGATTTTTAAAATACAATCTCTATTCATTCTAAAGTCGAAAATCTTTTCCAACTTCTCCCCAATTAAATAACAATCAAAAAAATTCGAGGAAGGATTTGACATTCTTTTTCCTTCAACGCTAGTATATCTGCTTTTGGGATCTAAAACAAACTGTGCTCTTGCATAAATCATTACTAAGAGAATTACAAATGGAAACAGTTCTTTCATATTCACAAGACAATTACGACTTTTCAATCCATTTGTCAATTTAATGTTCGCATTCCAGATTATTTTCAATAGACATAAATCATAAAGTTTCACATTGATTTAAAACAAAACCTCTATTTCTTCTCAAAAAAAAAATTAAAATCTTCTCAAACTTCTGCAGCCTTTAGGCAAATTATACAAATTCATATATTGAATATTTAACAATCTATTTGCACGAAAGCCTAGATAAGATATTCATTGATTTCTGCATTCTCTTGAAGATTTCAAAGTAAAACCTTTTAATACTTGTAGTTTTGCAAAATATTAATTGAAATAATAGCAGCTCATTTCGGTTCTTAACCCATTTTCGAATCTTACAACAAATTTGACTATACTATGTTCCCAGAGACTTTAATCGTTTATTTTAATAAATATTTATTCTATCTGTGGTGTTTTGCAGTTTTGAAAATAGAAATAAGGGTTTCTTTTAAAATTGATAATTTCTAAGTAACTACATGAGTTACAGTAGATATCGAAAACTTTTACTGTTTTTTTTAGCGATTCTGTATTCTAGAAAAATTAATTATATCAATGTATTTTATCTGATGTCGTACTTGGACCTCTAGAGTAAAAACATTAATTAGCTGTCATGGGAATTTCATTTCGTTTTGAAAATTACCAGAAGTTCATTTAAATAAAAGTTTTTAATGAATGGGAAATGATATGATATGATTCTGCTTTTGTTTTTCAAACATCAAAAGAAATTCAAAGAAATTTAAAAGTAAAGCTTTTACAGAAATTTAAACAAAATCGGGAAATCTGCTGTTTCTTTTTTCCGAATTAAAGAAAACCATGATATATTGCGTATTTATCAAT
This sequence comes from Thereuonema tuberculata, assembly GCA_023159025.1. Taxonomy (NCBI): domain Eukaryota; kingdom Metazoa; phylum Arthropoda; class Chilopoda; order Scutigeromorpha; family Scutigeridae; genus Thereuonema; species Thereuonema tuberculata. Next base: position 5,481 of record JAFIDM010101631.1, on the reverse strand, counting down.
CTTTTTGCTCGAAAGCCTAAATAAGATTTTCATTGATTTCTTCATTCTCTTGGAAATTTCAAAGTAAAATCGCATTATGCTTGTAATTTTACAAAATTTTAATTGAAATATTAGCAGATCATTTCGGTTCTCAACACATTTTCGAATCTTCAAGAATTTTTGCTATACTATGTTCCCAGAGACTTAATTGTTTATTTAAATAAACAAAAATAAACAACATAATCCATCTGCGGTGTTCGCCGTTTCGAAAATAGAAATAAATTTTTGTCAAAAAAAACTTCAACAAATTTGACTATACTATGTTCCCAGAGACTTTAATTGTTTATTTTATTAAAAAAAATAAATAACATAATTTGTCTGTTGTTTATTTTCCTGTTTTGAAAATAGAAATAATTTTCCATTTAAAATTCCAGAAATTCGTAACACAAAAATTACTAATTTCTGAGTAACTTCATAGAAAATTATGATTTACAGTACATATCAAAAACTTTGACCTGTTTTTTAGGAATTCTGTTTTCAAGAAAAATTAATTACATCATTGTATTTTACCTGATGTAATATTAGGACCTATGGAGGAGAAACATTTGGTAGCTGTCTTGGCATTTTGATTTCGTTTCGAAAATTACCAGAAGTTCTTTTAACGTAAAGATTTAAATGAATGGGAGACATATCATTCAGCTAATGATTTACAAACATTATTATTCAAGCCGTAGTGTAACGAAAACACAATTATTTTCCAAAATAAATTATTCTTTCAAATATATACCTAAACATTACCTGTTGTAGTAGATGACCCAAATGAAATAATATAAAAAAAAATAGGTATTTATAGTTACAACTTTGAAAATGAATAGAAAAGAAATTGAAAGAAATTTAAAAGTAAAACTTTTACAGAAATTTAAACAAAATCGAAAATCTACTTTTTCTTTTTTCCCGAATTAAAGAAAACCATGATATCTTGAGTATTTAAAAATCTTTTTGCTCGAAAGCCTAAGTAAGATATTCATTGATTTCTGTATTCTCTTGGAAATTTAAAAGTAAAACCTTTTTATGCTGGTATTTTTTACAAAATGTTAATTGAAATATTAGGAGCTCTTTTCGGTTCTCAATACATTGTCGACTCTTCAACAAATTTGTCTGTACTATGTTCGAAGGAATTTTAATTGTTTATTTTTATAAATAAAAATTAACAACATAATCTGTTGTTGTTTGCTGTTTTGAAAATAAGTTTTCTTTTAAAATTCCAGAAATTCTGAACACAAAAATTAATAATTTCTAAGTAACTTCATAGAAAATCATGAGTTACAGTAGATATCAAAAACTTCAGCTGTTATTTGGGAATTCTGTTTTGAATAAAATTAATTAAATCTACGTATTTTACCTAATGTCGTACTTTGACCTCTAAAGAAAAAGCATTAATTACCTGTCATTGCCTTTTCATTTCGTTTCCAAAATTACCAGAAGTTCATTTAACGAAAAGTAATAAATAAATGGAAAAGATATAATTCTGGTTTTATTTTTCAAAACTATTATTCAAGCCGCAGTGAAACGAAAATACAGTGGAACCCCGCTATTCGTACACAAGCCGTTCCAGGAGGCAGTTCGAATGGCGATTTGTACGAATGGCGAATCATTTTTTCACATAAGATATAATGTAAATTGGATTAATCCGTTCCAGAACCCAGAGATGATTGCTTATTTAAACCTTTGTAATAATACTTTAAGCGTAAAATACATAAAAACTATGAAAACAATAAATATATAGGCCTCTCTCATTATGTCTTTCTTTTTCAGTATAGACGATATGGTTGATTTCGCCATGCCATACTGAGTTGCCAGGTCAGAGACACGAGTTCCACTTTCAAACTTCGCAACGAGTTCCTTTTTCAATTCAATTGCCGTTCTCACTGCTTTCCTTTTAGGCTTAGTTGAATCGGTAATCTTTTTTGGAACCATGGCTGCACTATTTTCAATAAAAATAATAAAAAATAACAATAAAATATCACAAAGTTTCATGAAGCTTGCGTGGATGATGCATAGCGTACGGAAGCTAGCACGAGACTGAACTGAAGCGGCCGCGTGGTGCGGCCATTAACAAGGTCACGCTGTCCGAATCGCGAGCAAGCGTAAGAATGGCGAGTTCAATTTTACTTGAAAAAGTTGAACGAATAACGAGTTGTACGAATAGCGAGGCGGACGAATGGCGGGGTTCCACTGTACAATTATTTTCGAAAATAAATTATTCTTTCGACGACATACTTATGCATTACCTGTTGTAGTAGATGACCCTAATGAAATAATATAAAACAAATAGGTTTTATAGTGACAACTTAGTACATGAATACAAAAGAAATTCAAAGAAATTTAAAATTGAAAATTTTATTGAAATTTAAACAAAATCATAAATTTGCTGTTTCTCATCTCGAATTAAGGATTACAATGATATATTGAGTATTTAACAATCTGTTTGTAGCAAATACTATGTAAGAGATTCATTGATTTCTGCGTTCTCTTGCAAATTTTAAAGCAAAACCTTTTGATGCTTGTAATTTTACTAAGTAGAATCTTTTAATTTCTAAATATATTTTGGACTATTCAACAAATTTGGCTACACAACCTTAAAAAATATTTAAATGTAATACATTTGATATTTGAAAAAAAACTAAACAAGGAAAAATGCTAATAAAAAAAATTAAACAACTTAATTTATCTGTTGTCGTTGGCCCTGCGGAAAACAGAAATAAAATTCCATTTCAAATTCCAGAAATTGGTAGCACAAAAATTACTTATTTTCTATGTAACTTCTTAGAATACTATAAGTTACCGCACATAACAAAATGTTTTCCGGTTCTGCAGCAATTCTGCTTTTAAAAAAATTTAATTATATCTATGTATTGTACCTGAAGTCGTACTTGAAAATATAGAGAAAAAAAACCATTCATTACCTTTCATGACGATTCTCATCGTTTCCAATATTACCAAAAGTTAATTGCACGAAAAGTTTCAAATGAATGGGAAATATAACATTCAGAATTTGTTTTTCAAACATTAGTATTAAAACCGCAGTGAAATGAAAACACAATTGTTTTCCACTGTAAATTATTAATAGTTTCAACTCGGTCAACTAATATAACAGAAATTCAAAAAAATTGAAAAGTAAAAACTTTGATAGAATGTTAAACAAAATTAAAAATTTGCTGTTTCTTATCCCGAATTAAAGAAAACAATGATATAATGAATATTTAACAATCTGTTTACATCAATGCCTATGTAAGAGATTCGTTGATTTCGGCATTCTCTTGAAATTTAAAAGCCAAACCTTTTAATACTTGCATTTTTACAGAATAGAAATTCAAATCTTAACAGGTCTATTAAGTTCTAAACATATTTTCGACTATTCAACAAATTTTGCTATAAATGAAATTGTTCATGTAGCAAACTCATGTTAAAATAAATACAAACTTAACTCTTATACTTGGGCTCGATATTGGTGCTGAAAGATGAGAAATATTAAAAAAAAATCTTATAATTTATAAAAACACAAAACAAATAACAAAATTAAGGAAAGTACATTTATAATAAAGGTAAACAAATGCTTTCTGGTATTGTTTTTGTTTTTAATTCGCCATAATAAATGAATAAATAGCAAATTTAAGCCTTAAATGAAACTTAAATGAAAATGATCATGTTGCAAACTTTTAAAATAAATACAAATTTACCTGTTGTACTGGTGCTCGTTGTTGGTGTTGAAAGATGAGGAATATTAAAAATTTAAAATAAAAGTAAACAAATGCATTATAGTATAGTTTTTGCTTTTATTTCGTCATAATAAATGAATAAATAGCGAAATTATGGTATAGATCAGATATAATAATTTATATAACGAAAATATACTATTTAATCTTAAACATCTACTGCTGAATATATCGTGACCTTAATAGATGAATTTCTATGGAATATTGGTTAGGAAAGTTTTCTAGTGATTCAAATAGTAAAAGAACATCTAATAGTGTACTTAAATGAAAATGATCGTGTTGCAAACTTTTAAATTAAATACAAATTTACCTGTTGTACTTGTGCCCGTTGTTGGTGCTAAAAGATGAAGAATATTCAAAATTCAAAATACATTTATAATAAAAGTAAACAAATGCATTATAGTATAGTTTTTGTTTATTTCGTCATAATAACTGAATAAATAGCGAAATTATGGTATACATCAGATATAATAATTTATGTAACAAAAATATTCTATTTAATCTTAAAGTTTCTATGGAATGTTGGTTAATAAGTTTTCTAGTGATTCAAATAGTAAGAGAACATCTAATAGTATACTTAAATGAAATGATTCATGTTGCAAATTCTTTAAATAAATATAATTTTACCTGTTGTACTTGTGCTCGTTGTTGGTGCTGAAAGATGAAGAATATTCAAAATTCAAAATACATTTATAATAAAAGTAAGCAAATGCATTATAGTATAGTTTTTGTTTTTATTTCGTCATAATAAATGAATAAATAGCGAAATTATGGTATAGATCAGATATAAAAATTTATGTAACAAAAATATACTTTTTATTCTTAAACATCTACTGCTAAATGTATCGTGACCTTAATAGATGTATTTCTATGGAATGTCGGTTTGTAAAGTTTTCTTGTGATTCAAATAGTAAAAGAACATCTAATAGTGTACTAAAATGAAAATGATCATGTTGCAAACTTTTAAAATAAATACAAATTTACCTGTTGTACTTGTGCTCGTTGTTGGTGCTGAAAGATGAAGAATAATCAGAATTTAAAATAAAAGTAAACAAATGCATTATAGTAAATTTTTTGTTTTTATTTCGTCATAATAAATGAATAAATAGCGAAATTATGGTATAGATCAGATATAATAATTTATGTAACAAAAATATACTATTTAATCTTAAACATCTACTGCTGGCTGTATCGTGACCTTAATAGATGTATTTCTAAGGAATGTTGGTTAGAAAAGTTTTCTAGTGATTCAAATAGTAAAAGAACATCTAATAGTTTACTTAAATGAAAATGATCATGATGCAAACTTTTAAAATAAATACAAATTTACCTGTTGTACTTGAGCTCGTTGTTGGTGCTGAAAGATGAAGAATATTCAAAATTCAAAATACATTTATAATAAAAGTTAACAAATGCATTATAGTATAGTTTTTGTTTTTATTTCATCATAATAAATGAATAAATAGCGACATTATGGTATACATCAGATATAATAATTTATGTAACAAAAATATTCTATTTAATCTTAAAGTTTCTATGGAATGTTGGTTAATAAGTTTTCTAGTGATTCAAATAGTAAGAGAACATCTAATAGTATACTTAAATGAAAATGATCATGTTGCAAACTTTTAAAATAAATACAAATTTACCTGTTGTACTTGAGCTCGTTGTTGGTGCTAAAAGATGAAGAATATTCAAAATTCAAAATACATTTATAATAAAAGTA
>JAFIDM010101629.1:0-15008 GCA_023159025.1 Thereuonema tuberculata | reverse complement strand
TATATATATATATATATATATATATATATATATATATATATATATATTTTTGGCTGCAAAACAGTTCGTTTCTTCTGCAGACAGGAAGATAAATAAGTTCACGGGAGAATGCACTTAAAATACATTCAATTATACATTTTCAGTTGTCTGCACCAATATTCAAAGCAATGATACAATATACTTGGTTTTCTTCCAAATTAATAAGTGAAAGAGATTTTTTTATAATGTAAATGAAATTTGTTTTCCTGATGAACTGCGAAAAAATCTGTGTGATTGTAAAGAATCTGCTTTTGTACGATGTGCTTTGTGTCAGAAAAAAAATATGTTTTGTTTGTTTTTACGATAAATACCATAATCAACAATGTTTAAAATCAGTGTAATAATGTATCAAATATATTGATAATGCAAAGAATCATTGGTGCAGGCCTGATTTAGAAGGGGCAAGGTGAATCGCCGTTAATAATAATGTATCAAATCAAGAAGGTTAATCAAGAATAAGCCAAGAATGTTTTAAGTTTAAACACCGGAAACACTCCAAAAATCATCAAATATCTCCAAAACGCTTGAGTGTTGGACCCTAAAACCTGGTATATTTTTGAAGTACTTCATGAGTACTTTCATCTCCCAAAAGGCCATCAATTTTGGTGACGTACAATCTATGACCTCTCCTTGTAAGTGCTGCCGCCTGGCGACTGGAGCGTGAAACAGTAGTCTAATGCGTCATCCGTCAGCGGTGAGTCAGTCGAGTGTTTCTTAGCGCAAACAAAGGTTCAGTAATTTTTTCCCTGAATTTGTGCTCGTCGACTTTTTTGCACGTGTATTTTCATTGGCTGTTTTCACCTTTAAGACAAGACTCGTTTTGAAACTCTTAGTATCGGATAGGTAGCTTTAACTGTGTAGTATAAGCTAACGTCAAGCCTAACCTAAAAAATTCGTTGGTGTATATGACAACGCGGTCGTGCCTAATATGAGACCCCAAAGGATGCCTAATATGAGATAGGGTCTCATATTAGGCATTCTTTTTTTTTTCATCATGCAAAGCTTGTTTACATTTTTTGTTTTCATTTTTAGATGCCTTCCGAAACAAAACGCAAAAAATGGGATCCTGTAATGATGGTACGAGCTGTCAAAGCCGTAAGAAGTCGTGATATGGGTTACAAAAAAAAGATGCAAAATATTTTGAAGTTCCAAAAAGAACTCTGGAGCGTTATGTTAAGGATTCAGAAAAAACAGCTGAATCACTGGTAGACGTTAGTTTGCGAAGACGGCCTACTTTACCACAACACATTGAAGATTCGTTAGTAAAATACTGCATTGAGATGGATTCAAGGTTTTATGGCTTAAGAATGAGTTATATTAAAAAAAATGGCATTTCAGCTTGCTATGAAAAATGGTTTAAAGCATCCGTTTTCATCAGAAAAAAATGTGCTGGGGAAAAGTGGTTAAAGAGATTTTTATAACGACACCCACAACTGTCTAAAAAAACCTCAAGCAACATCGTTCGCAAGAATTAAGGGATTTAGCCCGAACAATGTGAAATTTTGGAATCTAAAAACGAAAAGTAAACAAAACCTGAAGTAAACTTCAACTAATTCGTTTAAATGTCATTTTTCTTTTTTTACCTATTAGCGATGAAGATAAATATTACCTAATTATTGTTTAAAGTTTTGTTTTTGACGAACTTCTCAGTAATTACATTTCATTTTTTTAGTTATAGAAGAGGGTCTCATATTAGGACTACTTTTTTCAAACCCCCAAAATGTAACATTTATGTTTAAAATTTAATACAAGACAAAATGTAAAGTTGTTTTAATTTTCTGTCATTGTTATTTGTGGTAAAATGTATGCCTTAAAAGAATATCACATTGGTACTGTAATTCCTCACTTATTTTCCTAGTTATAGATGAAAATAAAAAAGGGTCTCATATTCGGCACACTTACTCTATATATACTAGCAGCAAAGCCTGTCGGACGACAGGCAAAAAAAAATCTGAAAAATCATTTTATCAACTATCAAATATAAATTAAATGTAATCTAAATACTGTGCTAACTTGTGAACGAAGCTTCTACGGCAAAAATGATTTTGAGTTTCGAAATCAGCGTAAACAACTGAGTAAGTATGCCAAATTTCATTTAAGTGGATTGATAATAAAATGATTTTTCAGATTTTTTTTTTGCTGCTAGTTAACCTTATATTTCATTTAATAGTTTGTTTTGTACAAAGTCTGTAAGCCACTATACTTCATCTAATTTAACAGGCATAATATTTATGAGTTTAATAGAAGAATATAATATGACATGACTTATATCTTATTTTTAATTTTCACGAGTACTTTCAGTGAAGGTATTAACTAGCACGGACAAGCTGAGATTAGACGGTCAAATAAAGATTCACCACCCTTATAATAGAAAAAATATTATTATATTTATATTTATAAATAAGTAGTTAAAAATAGTATATTTGCTATTTATTTTAAAAGAAATTTTCTGGAATTTTACCTCTCTCGGCCCTCACAACGTCACCTTATTACTTATATGTAAAGTTTCCATACTTTTTTAGTAGATCTTTCCTTCTAAAGCCTCTACTATTAAATATTCTAAACATCTCACCAAATTTAAATGTAAAATAACTACATTTAATACAAAAAGCAAATTTTCGAAAAGATGGCGTCTTTTCTTTCTCAAGCCTAAAATAACAATAATTTGAAGAACAATACTCTAAATTACATAAAATTCCTCGAGAAAATATAAATAATATATGAAAATGATACCATTTAGTTCCAATCTTTGTTTCTTTAACAATAATATACGATGGGGCTTAACAATTTAGTTCCTTGATTGTAACCTTATTATTACATTTTGTGCATATTTTATCTACAAAACTTTTAGCTAATCTTGTGAAAAATTTCTCTATTTCCTTACCATCATTCCTATTCATGTTTTTTCTTTTTGTGTTCCGGATACACATGCTTTCTATTATTTTTCTTATTTTGGTTTCTCTTTCAATATATAAAATTTGTATCTCGTTGTTAATACAATGATTTCTGTTCACACAATGTTCTGCTACTTCTGATTTTTCAATGTACTTGTGCCTAATGCTGGTACCATGTTCCGTCATTCGTTCCTTCACTGTTCTTTTACTCTCGCCCGAATAGAATAAATCGCAATTCTTGCATTCTATTTTGTAAATTATACCCATTTCATGTTTTTTAACACTACTATTCAATTTGCAACAAGGGTAAGTTTAGAACCTTATTACTTACCCTTTATTGTCAATTAATGTCAAATTAGAAGTTCCTGTTTCATCTGTAGCCAACATATTTCGGACAAATATTCCATAGGGCGCTGAAATTAAGAAAATAAATTAATAACTTATTATTTACTTATGTAGGTTTTGAACAATTTTCTGCAAATTTAGAAATACATTTTCCTTTATTATAATAGAGGTTTTTTTCAAATGTACTAAATAAGAGAAAAATTTTTTGAAAATAATAAATAAGTAATTTTGTCTTAAAAGTGACTTTACAAAGTTTGTTTTATTTATGAAATATTTTTTTAGGAAGTTTAAGTTAGATTTGATTATTTTGGCACAAGACATTTTAAGAAAGTCTTAATTACATTAAAAAAAAATACTGTCAGTTGTAGGTTTATAGAATGTTTTCGTTTGAACCTCTGCTTCATATTTTTTGACTCATATAACGAAGTATACTGTTTGGAATTAATCTCTAAAGACATGGTCAATCAAACGAATTCATCAAAATTCAGAGATTGGAATAGAAATATATATAAATGTATCTTTTTCCAATTAATTCATGCTTCTAAAATAATAGAAGATAAAAATGTAAATAAAATTAAAGCTAGTAAATGACCTTACATGTCCTGACCTGTCAGGTAAAATGAAAGGGTTTGTTTCATCGATAATTGTCAGTAATGCTCGACAAAACAGTCATTCTTGGATTTGCTATACGAAAATCCCAAAACTAGCTCGGTGAACCTTAATTGTGTGCGTTTTTATGCTTTTTTTCCTTGTAACCTAATAACTTATTTGCTACTAAAATTGAATCTAGTTTTATGAAATTTAAAATAATGATAAAGCAATAAATTATAACTTTTCTTAAAACTGTTTTCAAAAGCATCTACATCTGCCTAAGTATCTTTTTCTGGTTAGTTGACATCCAGACTCGATAGCAGTGCTGAGAATACATTTCAATTGATTAAGTAGATTTAAGTAATCATTACATTTACTTACAGTCTTCTGCTACTATAATTTGAACTCGCAGAGGTTCTCCAAGGCGAACATTAGATTTATCATTTCCTTTAAGGTCCAGAATTCGAAGTGACAGTTTGGGAGCAATAGGATGACCTCTAGTGGGATCCGAAGAGTTTACATCTCCCCTAACAGCGAAAACAAAATAAAATACAAACATTATTCAACTCATTGACTTAAAACAAACTAACAAATAATCAGGCTATTTTTAGGGAAATCTGTCATAATTTTTTTTCTATTGCAAGTGCTTTGCAATCCTTTCGCACATTCAAACCTGCAAGGATTCCTGTTGCCTTCCGCATAATAACACTAAAGAAATGAAATAGAATTCAAGGAAATCAAAGAGAAACCATCTTTCAGATAATTTTCCTGATTGAATGGAAAAGCACAATAGATGTAAGGAAATTCATTTACTTTCAATTAGCTAAATGGAAAGAAGAACAATAAAGGCTGTGACAATAATAAAATACAGAAGAATTACAATTTGAATTTAGATGATTTTTCTTAATATAAAACTAGTTGACCCGTGCGAATAATTCGCACCAAAAAACCACTTTTGAGAAATAATAAACAAATCCAACAGCTGTCGTGCATGTTAGTTAAACCCATTGTCATTAGATGGCGCTTTCTCCATTTTTATAAAAAGGTTGACCCGTGCGAATAATTCGCATGGTATCTTGATCAGTCGCCGAATGGTAATGTGGAAATAAATAAATGATCAGATTGTCAATAGATGGCACCTTCTACATTTTTATAAAAAGGTTTTTAAAAAAAAGTTTTTTAACGAAAACAATAATTGAAATAGTTTGTTTATTTTTCGTCATTAGTGGTGAACGTAATCTTCAAAATATCTCAATCATTGATTTTGATGAAGTATTAAGTAAGATTAAAAAAAACACCTTTGAGAAATAATATATGAGAAGTTGACAATATGTTATGTTTTTTATTGTAATAAGTCGTTTATTTTTATTAAAACATAAATCTTTGTTTGTTTTCTTTCTGTTCTTATTAAATAAACGATGAAATATCTTTTTAAAATGCATTTTTATTCCAAAAGGATGTATTAGAAGTTACGACGCTACAGCATTATTTGAAATTTTCTTTCGCTTTCGAAAAATAAGTCGCTTATGTTAAAGCGTGTCTACATTTTTATAAAAAGGTTTTTAAAATAAAGTTTTTTAACGAAAACATGAATTTTAAACAATTTGTTTATTTTTCGTCATTAGCGGGGAACGTAATCTTCAAAATGATGTCTCAATCATTGATTTTGATGAAGTCTTAAGGGAAATATGCCGTACCGACAAAAAAACGCCTTTGAGAAATAATATATAAGGATATTTCATGCACATAAAAAAAAAAATACAAAACAGATAGACATAATTATACCTACAGCAATACCAAGTTCATTTTCTTAATTTTTTTTCAAGAAAATAATTTTATAGTAGAAAATAATGAGAAAAGTCAAAACATAAAACTTATTTTTCTTTTAATCTAAAATAAATTCGTAAATGGAAACATATCACTTTCAAAATATCTGGAATATTAAGTTATTTCTACTAAATCAAACAATCTGTCTTCATAAGTTTCATTTGTTGAAAATCGATTAAATTAGCAAGTACTTATTCAAATCGGATGAATATAATTCTTTTTAAATCGAAGCATATCCAAATTGAAAATGATTCCAATGGATAAGACGTCGCTGACAAAGAATAATTGATTTCTCTGGTAATGCTTTTCTGGGAGAATGTTAATTATTAGATCTTCCTACAAATACTGACCACGAGCTTGTTCAAAAGACATGTCTTTCTGCCTGTTTGCATGAAACAACTAGGCTCCTACTAGCAGTATATTGATGAAATTTTATATGAAGCGCTGTTCAGAAATTATCAACAAAAATTTAATTTGTTTCATGTCGGCAGTTTATTTTGATCATTTCTCAGTTTCTTTTTAACTAAGAATTCTGTCTAAATAAACAAATTATATGAGATTTTATACATTGATAGATTAACAAAATGCAAGTAACTTTACATTAAATTTTTTTTTCGTTTAAAAAACAAAATTAAATTTAATCGTGAAAAATCACTGCATCTGACCATTTCTATTGCAAATGTTTTAACTAATTAAATTTGCAATACAAATGGTTTCCAGATACAGTGAAAAACAAGTACCGTATTGTCCGGCGTATAAGACGACCCCCGACTTTTGAGAAGATTTTCCTGGGTTAAAAAGTCGTCTTATACGCCAGGTCCTGAAACTTCCGAACCGAACTGGAGAATCTGTGGTCGCCGCGTATGGTGGGGGGAGCTCAAAAACGGCCGTGGACGCATCCCCGCCATATGCGGCAACCGTATGAAAGCAGCAATGGCGGCTCTGTACAAGTACGGTAGAAGAAAATCCACTCACCAGGATTCGTGAAAAGAGGTGACTTAACGCGGTCCCGAGGTGAGGGGGCGCCTCACCGGAAAGGTGTAAGTGAAGGGCGGAGCAAGATGCAGGCGTCCCTATGGAGAAAAGAGATAGAGCGGTGACAGAATAAACAAGGCTACAGTTAAGAAATATTATGATTTTACTGAAATTCTAAAAAAATGTAGCATTAAAATAATGCACCTCAATAAACAAAGCTACAGTTACTTGGAGACAGAGAGAGCTGACCAATCCAAGCAGGCGTTGTATACAACAACCAGCCAATCGTCGGTAAGGTACATCGCTTTTAAAGGAAAAGTTTAATCACTTGCACTGTTTTATGTTTACATATTTGATGACAAACAGCGTTATGTTTATAATTGATGATTTGCCTGATATGTATTTGCATATCATAAGCATTTGAATTAAAATTACCGTATTGAAATCAAATCAGATGTTTTTTTAAGTTTTATTTGGTGTGCGTTGGAAGAGGGGTAGTCTTATACGGCGAGTATATCCCAAACTCTATATTTTAATTGGAAAAATTGGGGGTCGTCTTATACGTCCAGTCGTCTTATACGCCGGACAATACGGTAGTACGAATAGTAAAAACAATTGAGAAGCTTATTATAAATAAATTCAGGGTGATCCTGAAATGGTCAGCTAAAGTTGAAGGTCCGATGCAACTTAGAAAAATAACGAAAAGAAAGCCCATAGGAACGTTGTTGCGGAAATGTCTTATTCAGATGTTATAGAATGATGAACATGTGTGTAGGCTACGGTTTCAAACCGTAGCCATTGGATTGGAATAGGGAACCAAACGTTTGGCCTGTACGCTTCCCCACTTAAATCTTCCGGGCTTTTTTCTCTAGAGCTATCTGAAAACGTTGATGTATGCTATACCGGTTCCAAATGTACAACCACTGTGTGCCCGCATTGCGGATGAGTACATATAGGATATCCCTGGCTTGTTTAATCGCTAAAGGCAATCCTCACGACGACGGTGTAAAACATTTATTGCTGATGGTGAAGGCCATGATTTCACTATGATGTGAAAATATGATTTGTAACAAGTTATAACTTGGATTATAATAAAAATTAGTTTTATTTAATCAAGAACATCTCAGTTTGTTGCGCCACCAGTTTGAATTCAGAAATAAAAAACATAGAACTCAGACTTCATAGCGTTTGAGTCTACTGACACAAGTATCAGAAGACTTATATTCCCGTTTTGTCGGGAACAAGTATCATTAAAATCTCATCAGCAAGAATGACAACAATCGCAACAATTGTTATTAGCAACAACTGACAACAATCGCAACAATTGTTATTCGCAACAATGACAACAATCGCAACAATTGTTATTAGCAACAACTGACAACAATCGCAATAATTGTTATTAGCAACAATGACAACAATCGCAACAATTTTTATTAGCAACAACTGACAACAATCGCAACAATTGTTATTAGCAACAATGACAACAATCGCAACAATTGTTATTAGCAACAATGACAACAATCGCAACAATTGTTATTAGCAACAATGACAACAATCGCAACAATTGTTATTAGCAACAACTGACAACAAATGCGACAACAATTGCAACAATTGCGTCTTTCGCAACAATCACATTTATAACAATAAGGAAATTAAGGCAATATCAATTATATTTTCATAGATGTATCAGAAGACGTTGCGAAGCATTGTGATGGGTTTACTAATCGCTATCTCTAAATTGTTTACGTATAAACCTATGGAAGTTGGCGTCCTTTGTATCTTCCAGAACTTTTTTTTAACTCTGCTCCACAACTTTTAAAATTTTGAAATGATCTACTGGAGACTAAATCGAACCCGAACTTTTCAAATCTGGTGTTATAAGTTTATACAACGCTGCGCTAGGAGCACAATTTGCAATTTAGGAAATAAGAAATTACGAAATTCCCGCTAAAATACATGTTGTCGTGTTTTAGCTATCTGAATCCTATTTTTATCTCTTATAGTTTTTAAGAAAAATGTTTTGAAAAAAATCTCCATTTTTTTTTGGGGGGGGGTTCTACAATAACTTCTAAGCGAATGCTATTTTCGCGCCAAAAATTTGTCAAAACAGTTTTCTAATAAGTACCTTTATCTGTGCTAAATTTGGTTCAAATCGGTGCTTTGGGCAGATTCACATAGAAAAAGAATGATGAAGCCCTAAAAACGTTTTATTTATCATTTCCCGTAATGTTTCGGTTTTACGCGTTTTTCGATCATTCTCATGGAATCTATTGGAAAATAATTGAAATATAGGATGATGGTGGGTGTGGAACGCACCGAAGTTTATTAAATTTTGATATATGCAATTCCTTATTTCAAAGTTTAGAATTATTGTATAAGTCTTATTAAATTTTGATATATGCAATCCTATGTTATGAGTCAAAATACGATTTCTTAAATAATCCAAAGCAACGATTTATATAAAAATTCTATGTAAGAACTTAGATCTCATTAAATTTTGGTGATGGTTTACTTAATTTAAGGTTCGCTTCTTTTAAGGCCAGAGAAGTAAGGCCTTTTGAAGCTCAACTAATAAAGCTCAACATTATTTTTTTCATATTAACTTAATTATTTTTAAATTAATTTTTATTACATTATTGTTAAGATCTATCTTGTTTAGGATTACAACTTTCTATCTGAATAGAACAAATTTTAATTTCTGGATCTATTTACATTTGTATGGAGAAGTTTTGCAATGGATCAGTTTATTTAAGTATATCATACATTGTATAGCAAAGCAGACAACAATCAATGCTTTTCAAGGTATAAAATATTCAAAATAAACTTTAAAAGTCATGTAATCCATCAGTAAAATTAAAGCAGTGTATTATTTACCTAGATAAGATTCCATCTAGTCGACATTAGTGGTGAATCAATTACATTCTTCTATATATATAATAAATAATTAAAAAGATAGTTAAATTGCTATTCCTAACATTGTAAAGATTCAAATTGTTTTTCGAGTATATCCTAGCAGTACGAAATTCGTGAAGCACATTAAAAACAATTTTTTATGGAGATGTCAAGTACATGTTTACAACAATATTCAAATTTAAAGCTTTTTAAATAGTGAAGATATGCGTTGAGTTCTTTTATTCAGCGATTTTTTTGTATTATTAATAATAATAATAATATGATATAATGGTAGTGAATTTAATCTTTCTTTAGTAATGTATCCGACTCCAAATATTTGCTCTCAAATCTATTGTTTTATATTTGTTTGTTACCCTGATTTCATTTAGGAGTTCGAATTTCTACTTGAAACCAAGATGATCGTATTAAACCATTTTTTTTTATATACCTCGTGCGTCATCTATGTTCTGTTTTTGAATGCCAAGCTTGTTTACGTGCTAACAGCGCATGCGCGGCCAGAGATCAGAGGGGCTCAATTTCCTCCGAGTCCATCTAGAAAGTGGAGTAGTATGTATTTGTTCGGAGTTCCTGCTTGAAAAAGCTCAATTCCAAAGACAAAGGTAGACGTTTCCCATTGCTCTTTTGGATTCCAATAATTCCCCAACCTAAAATACACGACATCGCGACCTTTCAAAATGCATAAACAATAAGTTTGTTCTCGCTTAAGGCTTAATGACTGCCACAACTTACAAATATTCTAATTTAACCCTTTTTCAGAGATTATCAAGTAAAATAATTTCAAAACATAGTTTCCAATCATTAACGCTATGAAACGATTAGAATAAAGTTACTTACAATTGCCTGAAGTTTATCTTAAAAATAAGCTTTTATAATTGAGACTCAGTGTTTGTGTATATGCGCATGCTCCCTAACAACTTTTGAAACATTGAATTAATCTTCTTGAAACTTGTCATGAATAATTATGAGATAATCTTTCTTTTGTATTTAAAACTTTGTGTACAAAATCTACAAAAATTGTGCAGATCTTATAATGCAATTTGCGCGTGACTAAATTCATTAAAAGCGAAACAATTGGCTTTGCTGGATTTCTTTCGACGTTTATCAAATATAACGTAATCCTTTTAGAACTTGCTTTATTTTAATACGATTAAAAATAACTGGATTTAAGATTTGAAGATTCGATCAGTTTTACTAATCGAAAATAAGAGGGATTGTTTTCAATTTTGTAGTTGAAATTACAGTATTTAAGGAGAGATTTTTTTCGTTTGAAAAATTTTCACATTTTAAAAAAAACAAAGAAAAACAGAACATGCAATATTTTAAGAAATATGTAAATCAGATTGTTTCAGGAACTTCTGTTTAACATTGTAAGACAAAATACACTAAAGTGAGATATAATTGTACAGGAGTCTTTGCTCACAAACGAAATGTTCCAACTGAAACAAAAACCAAAATTTTATTTCTTTAGTTGTTTCCAAAAGAAATTTGCATTTCAACGAAATTTATTAAAACAGCTATAAATACAGTGAAACTTGGATAATTCGAAATTCTGGATAATTCGAATTTTTCTTACGATTGTCCTTAGAATATTACGGTAAAAAATTTTCCTGAGACTTTTCTCTGCTAAGGTGCATTATTTATTTTAACGGTCTTTCTAAGGAAAACAAAACCGAGGGTTGGAATGTCACTATGTGGAGATTTCCGAGGATTTTTCTGTCCACCCTGTGTTGTTACCCTC
This sequence comes from Thereuonema tuberculata, assembly GCA_023159025.1. Classification (NCBI taxonomy): domain Eukaryota; kingdom Metazoa; phylum Arthropoda; class Chilopoda; order Scutigeromorpha; family Scutigeridae; genus Thereuonema; species Thereuonema tuberculata. The sequence continues at coordinate 3,686 of JAFIDM010101629.1, read as the reverse complement.
CCCCTTCCCACATCCCTTCGGTCTTAGAGTCACGTGCGCTTCCTGTGAATGATTTAATGCGGTTATATACATTTTTAGTTTTTGTGCTTGTGCTTTGAGTATTGTTTATATGCTCTTACTATGCCATTGTTAAAAGCTAAAGTTCCTTATAAGTCATTAACATAAGCTGAAAAGGTAGCGGTGATTAAGGAAGTGGAAAAAGACCTTAAAAAGAAATCGGAAATCGCCAAGGAATTTGGAATTCCAGCCAACACGGTATCGACATATTTGAAGAACAAAGATAATATATTGAGCAACAAAAATGGCAATGGAAAAAATAGATAAACAACGAGAGGACCTGGCAACTCAGAGGTTGGAATGGTATGCTAGGACACATAGATTGCATTCAATGAAGCAATTAAAAATATCTACTTTTTTTGAAAGGGATGAATAATTAAGCTAGTAAAAAATGTTTGATTTAAAGAAAAAAAAAATAAAATGTAGCAGTATTCTTAGATAAAGTTTGTGTCTTAAATCTTTGATCGTGGAGTTAATCTTTTTTATTTACCTCTTCTGTTTGAGAGAATATATGTAATTCGAATTTCTGGAAAATTCGAACTTTTTCTCTGGTCCCTTCAGCTTCGAATTATTCAAGTTTCATTGTACTTCAAAATGTGGCTGAATCGGTTGTAAGCAGGGCCGTCGCGTGGGTGGGGCGACCGGGGCGATCGCCCTGGGCGCTGCGGCCAGGGGGGCGCCGCGGCACGGCAAAAATAAAAAAAATTCGGAAATTCCGGTTTTTTTTGTTTTTTTTTTTTTGGTTGCAGATTTTTGGGATGGTGGGGGGCCCGCAAATATAAGTGTAGGGCGCCTGACGAAATCTTGCCCCGGGCGCCAACAAACCACGCGACGGCCCTGGATGTAAGTTGAAACTAAAAAGAGTAAAGGCACTAAGGAAATTTTGTAATTTTTTTTTTTTTAAATAAGAGTTGAATCAATAATTAATCTACATAAGTAGCTGTAGTGAGATAAAAATTAGCGAAATTTCTTATGTAAGAAAATAAAACCAGCAGAAATAAGGGGCTGTCCATAAGCTACATTCGCATATCGGAGTGGGGCGGGGATACGCTGAGCGTGATAAAATCTGTCGAGGGAGAGGCATGGGGTAAGATAATGTGTGACATCACATTACATTTCACTTAAGCGCATTTTTTGAAATCAAAAATACCTACTAACAAGGGACGTGCGTGACCCCGAACGCTGAGAACCGCACGAAAATGTGCTTAGAATATAAATCGCTCATCCCCAAAACAGTGGTATGAGTCATTGCCACGCAAAAAATAAGCTGTTGTCTGCTAGCGCATTTTGAAGACCTGCACTTTGAAGACTGAATAGCTGTGCAACACTACCAGGTCATTTGGAAAAGGTTGTTGTTGAGATAGCGTAATTATTTTAAGCAGAGGGAAATATAGCAAAATAGTCACGACATTGAAATATGTGTTTTTTTGGTCCTATTGTATCGATATTTTGTTTCTTCGCGTTACCAAAGTTCCTCTCTTGGACCTTCAATAGGTGATTATTCAAATGTCTCTCGTGGTAAGATGTACAGTTTTGCATGAGAATGACTCATACCACTGTTTTTGGCATGAGCGATTTATATTCTAAGCACACTTTCGTGCGGTTCTCAGCGTTCGAGGTCACGCACTTCCCTTGTAAGAAAATTCATGGAAACACCCGCAATTATCTAGACTTTAAAGTTGAAACAAAAATTTGCTTGAATATGAGGAATATGCATCTATATGCAAAATTTCTAATAATACCGAAAAAGATAATTTTAATTTCAGACAAAATAAAATCACACAACTTGAGAATTTAGAATTTTAGTAATAAGTCTATTTAAAAATTACAACACTACGTTTCGGCATTTTCAAGTGATATATTGCTCGTCTGTTATTATATCACTTGAAAATCACTTAACTGTTAAATATATTTCTTGAAAATGGCAGTGGCTTCTATAACTGTCAAAATGTTATGTTGTAATTTTTTAAAACATTTATTACAGGTACTAAAATTCTAAATTCTCAGTTTGTGTGATTTTATTTTGTCAGTAAGCATTTTACCTTTCACATGTTAAATTTATTATACTAATTTAATTTCAGATTTTGAATTTCTCTAACTTTTGATTATTTGTCTCTACCTACAATACCAATAAAGATCGTTTTAAGTTTAAATTTTGATTCTATTTTTCAATATTGCATTTAGATTATTTGATTTTTAAATACCTACCCAAAGATTTAAAAAAAAGATTTAAATTTTATTTTTTATGGATAAATATCAATCATTGAGATGTAAACTTTGCAGGAAAAACTACAAAAAAATTAATTTATTTACTACTAATAAAATAAACTTTAATGAGAATTAAAATACATTCAGACTTTGATTTTTATTTTGGTTGTTAACTAATTGCCTAGAGATCAACAGACACTATTGATTTTCTACAAAAATCACTTGGAGTTAGAATGCTTTTTGTTACAATAGTGAACATTTACTAAAATATTCAGGTCTTTTCAAAGCAGCCATGTTTATTGATCTGAACACATTATTCACATTAAAACAAGGTTTGGAAAGCGATTAGTAAACCAATCACAATGCTGCGCAACGTCTTCTGATAGTTGATATTGCTTTAATTTCCTTGTGTTTATTTTCAATAAACGCAACAATTGCACCTCTATAATGCAGCTAAACAATCACGACAATCACTATAAATGTGATTGTTGTGAATCCAAAAGGCGCAATTGTTGCGATTGTTGAGCTTAATGATAATTTAATGAGATTTTAATGAGATTTTAATGATTTTAACCTACGTGACAAACAAAACGGGAATATAAGTCTGCTGATCTTATCAGAAGACTAAAAAACCGCATTGCTCTTGAAATTGAAAGAAATTTAAAGTTTTGGAAGTTATTAACGGAAGTCTTTGTTAATCAAAAGTGTGTTTAAGAAGTGTTCAAACAGTTGAATCTTGGCAATAACAGCTAACAGTGTAATGTTAAGACTTTAACATGTTAACTAATTAATCTCAATTCCTGCAGAGCTTAACTAAAGGACTAGAAAAATTCTGTTTGAGTTGGGGCGTAATAACTCGGCTGTTCACTGTCATTTTCTTTTTATAAAGACTAAAAACACCAAAGAAAATGACACGAAAGAAAGTGTCGCAATTCGCTTTCCATTAGTCTTACATATGTTCTCCATTATCGGAAAAGAATTTTTTTCTTCCTTGATCTCAATTGTGTCTCGACTGAAGGAAACGAAGTGACAGCGAAGACACTACTTTCTAATCTTATTAACCGAAAGTTTCGGAAAGGGTTAAACAGGACTGCAATGATTTTAACATCTTTGAAAAAATCTGCTACTTATGTAAAAGAAATTAAATCAGATTTTAGTTTGTAAGTTTTCTTTGTTCTTCACCTGTGTTGCAATTTTCAATTGTTATTCACTTTCACAATGTGGAAAGATTTTTTTTTTTTTTTAATATTTCTCTTATTACCCTGTTGTCCAATAGGGAAGTGAGGCTAACCAAATCACTCAGTCTGTGTGTGTGTTTTGAACTTTTGAACCATGGGATGAATCTTGTTGAAATTGAGGAATAGACATGATCTGAAAAACTAAATTCGCAAAACTTACTTAAATATTCTAAAACCGATTAA
>JAFIDM010101430.1:0-10917 GCA_023159025.1 Thereuonema tuberculata | reverse complement strand
CCTTTTAAAATGAATGCTTGTAGCAGCTTGGTATAAAAGATTTGTTGTACTTGTTGAATAAATTTGAAAAGAAAATTACTTTAAATTAGTCACCATTAGTTACAATATTCCCCTTCCCCTTACCTTTTTTTTTTTTCTTGTGGAATTAAGTTTTTGGAATCCCACTTTTACAAAATTTCAGACTCCTCCAATCAGCTCGATGTCACTTTTTCATGAGAATTACTTCTGCCATAGTCACTTATTGGCAAAAGTGGAAATCCGTCGGCCCAGAGCTTATGATGGATGATGAAGAATCTCGAATTTATTATTCTTCTGCACAACAATGATCAGCCTATTTGACTTATCAAAATTCCTGTAACACTGTCCTTTCTTTATTATGTTTATTAATTTTTTGTTTCTGTGAATGGAGTTTTCTGTTTCTTTTTTTTCCATTTTAGTTAATTGTTAATAGAAATATTACTTTATATAAGACTGTATTGTATAGGATTTTTATAATTGTGTGATGTTGTAGCACCAATGGAGGGAAAACTGCTTCAGCGGACATGGATAGGCGAAGATTGAAACGGTTCCGATGGGTATGATCTTGATCTTTACAGTATTATAAGGATTTTAGAATATTTAAGCTGAACAGATGTTAGAGTGCCACAGAAATGTGTAGCTCAGCTTCAACCATCCCTGAAGAAAGTGTCACTGGGCCATATCAATTGCAAGAAATTCAGAATCGAAGAAAATATCATCTCATCTCTTTTGGGCTGTCTGTATTTTCTTCCATTTTAGAGTCAATTTGAATATTTATTTCATGTCTTTACTAACACATAAATAGATGTTAAGTTTTTATTATGCCTTATTATGCTAACTACTTAAGAAAAGAAAAAAAAAAAAAAACTTTTTTCTAGCTCTAAGCTTATTTAATCTGCATTACTGTTAACATGCTTGCTCCTTTCTTAATTCAGTTTCAGAACTCTTTATTTTTTTATTTTTACAGTATTTAGGTTAGCAAATACTTACAGGTATGGCATTATTGTATAACCTTTTTTATTGAAATTATTGTTCAAAATTTAAAAAAAAAAAATCAAAAATCCAAACAACTAAAAATCTAACTTCAGATTTTGTTTTTGTTGTGAAAGATATGTTGAAATGTGAAATGTATTTCTGTACTTTATCTATAAGCTATTCCAGATTGAAAACAATTAATATGTAAATGATGAAATAAGAGGGCTTTGATTAAGTACTGCCTTCTCACAGTGATCTACAGGATTTTTGTTGTTAGTTGTCAGGAATCGCTATATTTTGCTGCTAGAAATTTAGAAAATAAGATTATTCACCTTTTTTGAATTTTTCTGTTCTAGAATGTTCTAAACCATACTTAAGCTTTCCAAACAGGGATTCATTTGTAACAGAAATGTTTCTTGCCCTGCTTATATTACAAATAATATCATATTTAGTAACAATTATAAGTTTTCTGCAGACTGGTAGACTTTGTGAAATGCCGATGGTTCAGAGATCCTACACCGACAACATGTGTTGAACGGAAGGACAACATTGAACGTGTGTTAGGACGAATTTCACCAGATACATGCGATGCTGTGGTGACAGATATCATTCAGAGAAATGGAGCTATGTTTGCAATGTGATGGCAGACATATAGAACATATAATGTTACATCACTAATAGCCGTTTTACATTTACCATTTCACACGCCATAATGGAAGCCATAAAGCAGGTCATGTCAGGGTAGATGGCCAGTGATTTAGTGTACTGTTTTACACTTACCATATCGCCTTCCATCACACGAAAAATTTACACTTCTTAATTGTCATCATGCCTACGGTGTATTTACGAAAAAAATTGCATTGATTAATATAAAAATCATGTATTCAATGCATTGAATAGATGAAAGAATGTTTTTAATTAATTAAAATAGGAAATATTCATTTTTCATTGTTTTGTAATTTTTTGTTTTAAGTTTCGATAGTTCTCGTTAAATCTCAACCATCCCACGATATGTTTTCGAGATTTCAATCACTCGTCGATTTAAATTTTCAGGCCGAAATTCTGTAATGATTTTGATTACTAATGTAACGTTTTCTGAAAGCATCCACGAAAACATAAGAAAAAGTTGCCCTCCGATCGTGAAAATCATTTTTGTAATCAGTAATTTCGAATAAATAGATACAAATCGATTGGACTTCAAGTTCTGCAATTCGTCACCAGGAGCGCTAGTGTCGATGTGGCGAGCCTCATGGCTCACCATCTCTTCAAAAATAGAGCAAGCTCTATCTGTCCCAATGTCCTCTCCATCTGTGATGGCGACCATTATGGCAAGGTTATGGCATGTGAAATGGTAAGTGTAAAATGACTTTAAAGTGAGACATTAGTTAGTGAAGTGTGCAATGCAGTGTTCTCTTGTGTTTCGGTTACGTATTTTTTGGCCTGTTATTCAGTTACCTTTTTTTGGGGCCACCCTATTTATAGAAACTTATTCATTTTTACCATAAGTCTTCTTAATTCTCCCTCTTCTAGACATTCTATCTATTGAAAAGTCTTCAAATCTTCAAAATAACACAAAAATAAACGTATAAAACCATACATTTATTGAAATAAATATTTCTTAATTTTCGAAAAGACATGACTTCTTTTCTTTTTCAAAGCCGAAAAACAACAACAATACGTTACAAACAAGTAGAGGAAAATGATACAGATATGAGACATCCATGAAATTGTATTGTTACAACAATACTTACCAATGCTATTCTCCTAATTCTTTAATTTTCACCTTATTTTTACAATTTGAAATACATATATTGTTTCATTTTTAGACTGCAACCGCTTTCTCAGCTAACATTTTTGTCGTTTTCCTTTTTGCTTTTCAACTTTGTTCTTTCATATGCTCTTCTATAATTATAATTGAGCTTCCTTCTGATATTTACTTCAGTAAAGTCTTCTCAGGACCTATTATTATGTTTAGGAATGTTTCCTAGCCATTTCTTGCATTTTCTTTTAATATTGCAAGATCATATCTAAAGTAGATTCTTGTCTTTTCAATTTCTAACCATTATCACTTTCCTCAACAAACAAAACAAAACTTAATCTTTGTTTGTACAGCAGACTAAGTTGAAAAGGTAAATATTTCATTCAGAGGAGCATTGTCTCCTACCTTAGGAAGATAATCTTGTGATTCATTAAACTTACATAAACTTGTCGAATAGTGTTTAAAGTCTTCTCCATTCACCCCATTAGTCAAAAGTTGTTCGTTCATACAGCAAAAAACAACAATAATTATTATTTTTGGCTGCCATCATATCAATCTGAAATCAAAAAGTTAATTGTGTTGTTTATTGTTCACCATTGCCTTATCTCTGACATTCGTCACTTGAATGCTAAGCTCATACCAGCAGTGTCAGAAGATAAACCAAAAATTGAATTGAATTTCAGATGAGTTCAAGGAAAAAACTCCTTGGGAAAGTGAGATGGGGGTTGTAGTCTTTTTATTATCACATTTTCTTAGGTATTATACGTCCTCTAAATCTCAAGTTTTCTGTAACTGCAAGTATTGTCAACCGTTTTTGTTGATTTAACTCTTTGGTCCTGAAACCCTTACCTTCATTTATATAGACATTCATTTCTCTATAATGAATATTTCAAGAACTGTTCCTAAACTCAAAGTTCATGTTTCCCCCCTTTAATACCAACAAATTCCATTATCTTCAAATCTCTTTTCAGTGAAAAAGAAAGATCCCTTTAATGCAAAAATTAACTGTTAATTAATTTTTTGATTTAAGAAGTTACATTTGCAGAAGCTGTTGGTTTTAAATCCTCCAAGTTTTCAACATACAGGAAACCAAATTCTGGGAAGAATGACACTTGCTTACGGTCATTGAAAGTTCCCATGTAAGAGCAAAAAAGATCTATTGACAGCTCAACTAAAGTATTGGATGTATCATTTTTGTTTCTCTTTTTTATACTTTCCCCCTATAAATATGCTGAAAGAATTTAATTAAATCAGAATATGAAGGTCCATATCAAGAGGAATATTGTGGATGACCTCAGTTCCCATTCCAGTTTCTTCAGTTTGTTTTGAATAATGAAACTGACAGAATTCTTATTAAAATGCATCTGTGATCAAGGATCTGTGCCTTTTTATGCTCCTCAGGAGTTCAAGGCATAAATTTTCTGTGAATGATACAGTTTCGTTCCTTTAATTCAGCCACTATCCAATAATATATTTTTTATATCGTTCTAATTCTTGGCAAGTTGTCTACGTACACATACATTGGGAATACTTGAGACAGTTCACTAGTATTCACAACATGAATCCACAACATATGGATCTGCATTCACAACATTCCAAAACAGTAAATAATGTATTTAGATGTTTGTAATTCTTTATTTATAGTCATTAAATATCAATACATTAAAGTTTAAAGTGTCCCACAATAAGCCTATGCAGGCTTTTGGGGTCGCGGGAGGTCAGGCTCCTGGCATTTCGTGACCAACGGGACAAAGTTGAGTTCGGGTGGTCAGCCCGACGCCCGCCCGCCTTTAACTCCCTGGAAAGAAACCCGGTACCCATTCTACAGAGGGCTGGGTAGACCCTAGGACCCGTTTGGAGATGAAAGGAGCGTTGAAAAATCCCTGCTCTCTGCCGAGGCCGGGAATCGAACCCGCCACCTCCAACCCGCAGCCAAGCGCTCTGACCACTCGGCTACCGGGCCTCAAATATCAATACATAAGAAACAAAAATTAACAGTAGTAAGATGTCAGATGCTGCTGATTAGTTAGGCGAGTTTTTATTAGAAGATCAAAAAAATTGCAAGATTTAGTATTATATTGAATTTGTATTGTTAATTTTTTAAAAAAATTTTTATTTATGAGATAGAAATTTTGTTCTATTCTACCAACTTAAAATTTTCAGTTCAGCCATCGGGCCTTTTTGAATGGCAATAATTTATATATGAACATCTATTCTTCAACTGTTAGGCAGCAGTCATTGTCTTAAGACTCTGATATTTTCAGAGTGAAATTTTCTTCAATGCATCTTAAATGTTACACTAGATAAATTAAAAGTTTCAGTAATAACCCCCAAAAATCATTCCTTCCGATAAGGTTAAAAGACTTATTCAAATCAACATGTATGCTCTATTTGTATTAAGAGATTAACAATGAAGCCATTGGAGATTACTGGCAGTTGCCATTCAGTAGTTGCTTCCCATCTTCAAGGTGTTCTTTGGCTGCCCCATTATGCATTTTAGACTACATAGATTATCAGTCAGGAAGAGCATATAAGCTTTCATCAGTTCTTGTTATGAAAGTTAGAACATATTATTTATCATAAATTTTGCCTTTATTTATTAACTCCAGAAGAAATCTGTGCATTCCCAATAAACTCCAAGAATGTATAAGAAAATTACAGTAGAGCCCCGATTATCCGCAGAATTGGGTGGCAAGGGCTTCGCGGATAACGAAAATTGTGGATAACCCGAAAAAAGACTAAAAATGAGGTGTAAACACGAAAAAAAAAAATATTTCACCATTAAAAACTTCGTTTTATTGTATAAAAAACATAGTATGTAAAACTTTTAAAATATGTACAGTAAAGCAGAAACCTTTGCTCTACGTTTGCATCCACAAATTCCGAGAAGGCCTATAGGATCACGATGCACAATAAACCTGTCAGTAATTTTTGACCTTCGCACTGTAGGGCCTATTGTATTTTCCCTGTGGTTGGCTTGGATTAAAATTAGTTTTTTTTTAGGTTCGTAATTTAAAAAAATTTTCGTGGCACTCGCAGATAATCAGGGCTCTACTGTATAATAGGTGCTTTTCAGAACAAAAAAGCTCTTACCAGTGTGTGTGTGTGTGTGTGTGTGTGTGTGTGTGTGTGTGTGTGTATGGTAGTGTAGCAATGATAAAATATTCTTAGAAAATTACTCTTTTTCATAATAGGGTTATTCAGGCTTTCTGTCCCTTCAGTACAGTACAGTTTACGAGTTTCCTTCAACGGAAAACAATAAAGAACTTTAAAAGAATTTTTTCCTTTATTGACCTAAAATTTCTTGGACACTGCTGATCTGCGATTGTCTCATGTATTTTATACAACTACATTGAATTTTCTTTTTACAATTGGTATAAGTGAATAAATTGTATATTCACTTACAAGCTATTTAAGTATGTTGTATGTGCTTTATTGGGTAGCGTACTATTTATTTTTTTTATTATTTTATTTTTATTTTAAAGGCATGTGCTCAAGCATTCCAGAGTATGGGACAGGATGATAACAACCAAGATTACATACCATTGGCAATGCACCTGGCCCATGATATCTTCTTAGAACATTCAAGCAAAGATGTACGCTTATTAATTGCTTGCTGTATAGCTGATGTGTTTAGGGTTTATGCACCAGATGCCCCTTACAAAGATCCTGACCATTTGAAGGTGAAGTTAAATTCCTTTGTAACTATAAATGTGTGAATTTATTATTATTATTTTTTTCTTTTCATTTTTTAAGTAATCTTAAAGAAATGTTAATTAGTTTATTTTTTTCACAGACTTAAAATTAAAAAAAATATGTTTTGGTCCTTAACTATAGTTTTGAAAAAGTAATCTTGATTTTGCAGAATATTTAGAATGTTATTTATAAATGTTTTTTTCTTGCTTTTGGTAGATTATATTTTTATTTCTAATCAAGCAACTGAGAGGCCTTGAAGACCCCAAAGATCCTGCTTTCAAAAGATATTTTTACCTGCTTGAGGTAAGGCTTGTGCTTTCTTTGCCTGAATCTTACCAATATGATTTAAAATCCGTTCTTTTATTGTTTTGATGTGCTAGAAATTTAAATGCTTACAGCATTTGTGGTATTATTTTGAGAGATATGTGGTAATTTTTATATTTTAAAAGTAAAAGAAAGGGAAAGGATAACATGGTTTCTTCAATAATGCAAGTTATTATAAAAGCACTCGTAAATAAAACTGGAATAAAATTGAGATTTTGTAAGATTTCATCGTTTATCCCAGTAAGATTGGGATGAAAATGTAAAAATAATCCGTCCTCTTTTCAATTAATGTTTTAAGGTTTCTGCATATTTTTTCTGAAATACGCAGAAAAGATCTAGATAACATAAATCACGAAAAAGAAAACCGCAACTGGACAGTAAATATGGCTTTGCACACTGAACCAACATCAACGGCAATCCTGAACAGCTGTTTCATCCGTATTAGGAATCATCAAGTTGGCTCAGTGTGCAAAGGCATATTTACTGTCCAGTTGTGATTTTTTTTTTTCTTGATTTATGAATTTTTTTGGACGTTAAATTTTGCATTTCAAATCTATATAACATTTTACAATTTATTGACAATTTTTTTTAGATTTTTTTCCTTTGGATTTAGTACAGATTTGTTAATTAAAATATTTCGTTTTAATAATTTCTAATGAAAATATGAAGGGACCCTGTAATAATTTTATAGAATCTGTCATCAAGAAATTAATATTTAATTTGATGATTTAAACTTAATACAAAGATGACTTTGGAATAATAAAAGATAATAAAAAATCATTTACAATTTGAATTAAAATTTTCCCCTATCCATTTCTTAAGATAAGTGTTTATTTAAGTATTGGTTATTATTAAAAATGAATGTTTTGTTTGAATATTCATTACACTGAGATTAGTAGAGTGTATTTTATTTGCTTATTTCTTGTAATTACACGGTAGCTCGGTTTAATTTTATTTATTTTTTTCCCCTCTGTTTCAGAATCTTGCTTGGGTGAAATCCTTTAATATCTGCATTGAATTAGAAGACAACCAAGAAATCTTCTGCCAGCTGTTTACCTTAATGTTCACCATTGTGAAGTAAGTATCAAAAAAATCAAAACGAAATTTTAATTTATTCACTGGAAGAAAATGTTAAAAAGGTACCATTTAAAACCTATGTCCGGGTTTTCTAAAGTATACATTAACAACCCTGAGAAAGTCCATTATTATACTTTATTTCACTCTGATGTTGAGAAAAATAATGAATTTAATGCGTTTATTATGTTTGAGAACCCAGTAAAGAAAAAAAGATGAAAACTCAAACAGTAAGATTGAATGTTCAATTTCTTATGGTGCAAAACCATAAGAAAAAGAATGAGACAGAAAATCAGAATCTGTTATAAAAGAAAAATTAAAGAAAATCGTTGAAAAAAATAAAAATAGGAAGATACTTAGAAGAAACATGTCTAACGGAACTAAACAAATAGTAGCAGTAAAGGAAAAAGATGGCTCTGTAACAAGAAACTGGGAAGCTATCATTAGAAGACCTGGAAGAATTTCACACAAGTTTACAGAATGCGACAATACACTAAAATTAAAGCTAATTAGGACAAAAACTTAGAACCTAAGTTTACCTTTCAAGAAGTAAATGAAGCTATAAAACAATTAAAAATGATAAAGCTCCAGGAGATGATGGAATTCAAATCGAATTAATAAAACGGCTGATAAATTCGTAAGACATTTAACAAAATTGCTAAATTTATGCTTTGAGAAAAGACATATACCATCAGCCTGCAGCAATTGAACATTAATTTGAATAAATAAAAAAGGAGATGAAGTAAAAAATTACAGACCATTCGGTTTACTATCTGTACTTTCTAAAATATTCACAAAAATATTGAAAATAGACTAACACCCGCATTAGTCTTAGGTCAATCAGTTGAACTGACTGGATTTCTAAGCGAGTACAGCACAATAGAACATATCCACTCCCTGAGACAAATAATTGAAGAAAAATGGAAGAATATCAAAAATCTCTGTTTAGTTTTCATTGATTATGAAAAGGCATATGACAGCATAAAAAGTTTTTCAGCAATAGAAGCAAAACATTCCTAACACGTATAATTACTGAGCAGTATCTACTTAGTATCTCAACTATTAGACATCAAACAGAAAGTAATAAAATCCGAATTCGGAAAGGAATACGGCAAGGTGACTCGTTATCTCCAAAAATATCACAGATATTTACAAGAAATGATTAATAATACTAAATGGAAATCAAGAGGAATATCCGTTAATAATCAAGAATTAACTCATCTAAGATATGGAGAGGATGTAGTGCTAATTTCATATTCACCAAATAATCTGCAGTATATGATCAACTTATTAAACTCAGACAGGAAGATAATAGGCTTTATAATCTTCTTCTTTATCAGTTCCCTTGTATGTTTTAGGATGTCAGGGCAGCCTTAAAATAAATAGTGATAAAACCAAAATCATGTTCAACAAATTTTCAAAACCAAAGACTGTAAAACTTGGATAATAAACCAATAGAAATAGTTTTATCCTTCTTAAATCTTGGTCACCTTTTTGATATGGATAAGGGTTTTGAAAGTGAAATTAGAAGATTACAACTGGCATGGAGCTCATTTGGCAAGTAAGCAGTATATTCAAAAATGACCTGTCCATTTACCTCAAACGAAAGGTCTTCAATCAGTGTATATGCTAACTTATGAATCCGAGACATTGACATTAACAAAACACTCAGAATGTAGGATCCAGGACATTTAGCTCGAAGAGAAGACAATAAGTGGACCAGAAAAGCTGCATGGTGGCTACCAAAGGGAAATTGAAAACTGGGTCGCCCAAACACAAGATGGGTAGACAAGATAGTTAAGGAAGCTGCAAAGGAAATGGATGGCGAAGTCAAAAGATCGGAAGAATAGAAGGCCTTGGAGGGGATCTTCTTCCAGCAGTGGGCAGAAAATGGCTAGGAAAGAAGATGATTATATTTGAAAAGATCTAAGAATTAAACTAAAAGTAGAGGAATTTAGGATGTCAAAATTATTGATGCATTTCTATAATAATAGATTTCTTTTATTTTATTAGCATTTAATTCATTGATGGGAAAATTTTGATGTGAAAGAATATTTCTGATAAGTTATCCTACCTTATTTTTAAGTAGAAATTCTTTATGGAGTTAATGATGAAGTGGAACATGGAGTATATTATAAAGAAGCCAGAAAACTTTTGCAGAAAAATATATGTGAATTAACTAAACTGAGAGAGAAGAAATAAGGAGAAACATTCAAGATAACTTTAGTAACAGCCCCTTAATGCATAGCTGTTGAGTTGTCAGACCAGTGAACTTGTCAAACATACCCGACCACAAACACAATATGTAGTCATTTGTTGTAAAACCACTTGGCATCCAGTGAAATTTCATTTAGTAAATATTTTTTACAAATGAAAAATAAAAAAGACAACTGAAGAATAGGAAATAGGGAATTGAAAAAAAATTAGATATTCTACTTAGGATTAATGCATTTTGAAATGAAGAACTGGATGTTAATAATTGATCTTCCTGATAACTCAAATCATATTATGATTGTTATTGATTTAAGAAGCTCAAAAAACTTGATTACTGTTTGCTCTTAGATGTCTTTTAGTGGATGTCCATGTTTTTGTAACAAAACGTTAATTTTATTTTAAATATTGAACATTCATTAGACATGTCTGTTCCATCATTTAAGATTTGTATTTGCTTTAGTTTCTTATTAATATTTCTTAATAAGTGCTGATTAAAATTTAAGTGCAGCTGATTAAATGTTTTCACTTTTCGTTTATCAGCTTACTTTTTTTTTTAACCGTATATTTATTACAGACAAACAATTAATTTGATTAAGTAAAAGCTCCGCAATCTTTCATTAATATTGTGATTCTGACGAATGTAATGTTTTCCGTTGCCAGCTTCTTTGTTATCAATGTGGTGAATCAGATATGGATGGTAAAGACATCTAGTTGACATACTTCTTTAACCCTTTAACTGCTCCCATCGTCTATAAGTGATCGCCTTAGTAGACTGCTCCCATCGTCTATTGACGATTTGAATTATGCTTCTACTCTCCGAGTCCATAGGCGCTTAGAAGTTCTTCCTTTGACAAATA